>BKCH01002022.1:0-48070 GCA_008635985.1 Ficus erecta | reverse complement strand
AAAATAAACTGAATTCTTTATTTCTGCAGAAAATATCCATAAACATAAAGTATCCAAATGAAAGAAATAGCATCTAAACACAAACTCCCACTAAATTAGTATATCATCAAATACGACACCCATATGAGCAGTGTGCTCATGAAAGACCTTGGGTGGAAGCCCTTTGGTAAGTGGATCCGCAATCATGGAGTTGTACCAATATGCTCTATAGACACCTGACCACTCTGAACTCTTTGTTTAACAACTAGGAATTTGATGCCTATATGCTTTGACTTCGATGAGCTCCTGTTGTTATTGGAATACAATACTGCTGACTTATTGTCACAAAATAATTTTAATGGTCTTTCAACATTTCTAAAATTCGCAGCCCAGTGACAAAATTCTGCAGCCATATTCCATAGTTGGATGCCTCAAAACATGCTTAAACTCCGCTGCCATGGTGGAAAAAGCTATAAGTGTCTGCTTGGCACTCTTTCAGAAAATAACTCCCCCAGCCAGCAGGTAGATAAGCCTGATGTGGATCTTCGACTGTCTTAGCATCCAGCAAAATTCGAATCAGAATATCCAATGATTTTCAATTGGTCTGATCTCCTATATGTGAGCATGAATTCCTTTGTTCTCTGCAAATACCTCATAACCCGTTTGGCTGCTTTCCAATGATCCATCCCAGAGTTACTCAAATATCTGCCTAGCATCCCAATAATGTATGCTATATCTGAACGCGTACAAACCTGAGCATACATCAGACTCCCAACATTTCATCGTAAAATGATATGCTAGACACCCTATTAGTTGAACTTTGGAGAGCGGGATTGGGGAGGGAGGGGGGGGGGGGGGACGTTGTGCACTTGAAAGAAACAAACTAAGACTTTGTTTAGCATTTAAGTTTAACTCCAATTAAACTGTATATTTTTATATTAGTTTTGTCTTTTTTTTGAAAATTCAATAAAATTCATAACTAGTTTTTGAATAATCAACCAAATGCAAGCCAAAGTTTATAAGATAACAATTTTTTAACGTATTAAAATTTTGATTTCCTTTTAAGCTCAAATCCCAAGAGTTAAAAAATATGCAACACGTGGGAAGCCAAGCATGAAGCAACTGCCAATTGCAGGAAAGGACAACATGAATAAGGAAAAAAAAAAAAGTGGGCATGTATACGATGAAGGATGACCTTAAAAGAAATAGTGAACCTCTCTTCCACTCTTTTATATGTTTAAGATTTAGTATATAATGTGTAACTTTAATTATTGAGATGTCAAAATTTAATAGACTGGGATAAAAAAAAAATGGGACAATAAAATAGGAACAGCAAAGCTAGGTTTATTTAGAACATATCATTTTTAGATTAGAGTCCATGACACTGCAAATTAACAACCATACTTTAAATGGAGCAAAATATTACATCCACCACTCGTACTTTTGACTACAGTGTATATCTTAGTCTTGGATAAAGAAAGCTAAAAACAGACTGATTATATTAAATCGAAAAAAATATTTAAAGCTCAGAACAGTATTAAATATTAATTATATTGAAACTTAAAAAGTCCAAAAGATAACACTGGTCTATTCTCAAAAAGACGCCATTAGAGAGACCAGCATAATGCCCAAAACACGCACATTCTACTTCCCAAGAAAAACATTGGTGAGAACCGTATTCGTCTGCAGCGAAGCCTTCAACAATTTCAAGCCCTATCAAGAGAGACAACTAACACCAATTAATATTACATACATAGCAAAGCAATCATAAAACTTACACTTCACTGTTAGGTAAATTTTCAAATTAGAACTACTTTTGCAGTATAATTGGACAATATTCTTTTCATTCTATAAACCATACTAAAGAGGGTAATATTAATGATTTGTTTTTGCGTTTAAAAATTGTTAACCAAAAAAAAAAAAAAAAACTAGTAAACAAAATTACACATAAAGAAATAATAGAACCGTACCTCTTGTATGCCCACCGAAACAGTCTTCTCCTCAAGTGCACCAACCTCCTTAACATTGAACTTGTTCAACATGGCGATGCTTGAAATGGTGGACATGGGCTTCACTTCGAGATCGTCCATTATCATATACGTAACCACGCCTTTTACAAACCTCCGTCGAAAGATGAGCCCCCAACTTGAGGAGCCGGGGGAGGCACGTAGACCAATTCCGTCAATATGGTACTCAAGTTATTGCAATTAGAACACCTAGCACCCGCCTCTCATCGGAGCCACGAGAAAAACAGGACCCGCACACGTACAACCTTTTACGAACCGAGGTGCGGCTGTCGGCCAGCGATAGGAGAATGGAGGAAGAGGAAAAGCCGAGTGAGGAGCTAGGGTTCAAGAGAATGTCTTTGTTGACGTTTGTTGAATGTAAGTGTCGTTTAAGCTTTCGAAGCACTTGTAGAGCTTCCCTAGAGTTCCCACCATGCCGTTGGCCGAGAGGAGTCTTATGACTGTCCCCACAGGCAAAGAGAGGAGGGTGAATAGAAAATCGGCAAAGTCCTTGCCGGCTTCGGCGAAAAAAGTCGGTTTCCCTTGGAGTCGATCAGGAGTTTCAGAGTGACGCTGGACTGAGAGGTCGGGCTTGACGTTGCCATGTTATGAATATTTCCTGTTGTATAATGCAATAATATATAGATGAAATATGTACGCTGTAGTGGATCTTCATATATATTTATATATATAATATATATATATATAATATATAGGTCCTCGCCTGGTTTGAAGGAAAAGGAAAGGATGAAGTTATAAATTAAAGTTAATTAATGTTTTTAATTAAGTGATTGTTTGTTTTCCCAAGGCGGTTAACACGGACTCTGATTTAAAAAACAAAAAAATCATTTAAGAAGGTGCATGCATATGTTGAACATTTGAAAACCCTAACTCCTCGAAGATTGGAATTGTGGTCCAAAGAAAAAGAGAAGATTTGAAATTTAATTGAAGGTGAGGGAATGCGTGTGTGTATATATATTAGATTTGTGAGGTTAAAGGCGAAATAATGGAAGGTATTTTCGCCATATTTCGGTTACCCCGCTGACGAACCATCATCCATGCAAATAAATTAAGAACCCTTTCACTTATTTATTTGTTCATTTATTCTTTCCAAGAAATTAACGTTATCAACCTTATCAGTCACATTACTTCTTTGCTTCCTAAAATTGAAGGTGATGGAAGTGGAAAAGACGGCCAAAAAATAAAAAAAAAGCTAAAGCAAAACAGGAATGACAATGATTTAATTTATAAGACTGAATATATATATATATATATATATGTTGAATCACATCTTTTCTTGTATTGTTATAAAGTCATTCAGATTTCAATATCATTGTAGAATATGTAACAATATAACAGAGACTTACGATACTATAGGGTACTCAATGAGTTAATTATAGTAGTTGTTGACTTTTCAAATCAAGGAGGATATAGATTGAAGGTCAATAATCTCAAATGATATGAATTAATGTCATTGGGGGTTCTCAAAAAAAAAAAAATTAGTAGAATGCTTTGACTTAAAAAAATAAACGAACAAGGAGCCAACCTCTTACACAAGCTGTAGGGCTCATAAGAGAACATGTTTTGAATTTAGAATATCTTGACGATTTCTCTCTTTTGGTTATATATTATTTTTTTTTCTGGTTTGATTTGGTTGTTTTCTAATTTAGTTTTGCCCTTTTAATCTTAGGTTTGTAAGTTATTTTCTTATATTTTTAATAATTTTTTTTTTCAAAAAAAAAATATTTTTATTATGACTTCTGGAAGAAAGAAAATGGTTTCCGGAAGATATTAAGCAGGTAAACAATCGACTTCGACGACAGGTAATCAGTTTAATATTTGGAGAAATAAGGACTCAGTAGCTTCAGTCCTAGAAAAACCTATACGCAGTCCAGTTAAGTGCAGATAAATTCTGGACTGTAGTCCAGCATATCTGTACTGTTAATAATTAAAAACAGTAATAGCACTATCTGGGTATTAAGAAAATGGACTGCATATTAGGGGAAGTGCCAAACATGACCCTATTTGTGGACACCTCATTATAGATAATTAAGAAATTTGGGAATTTTAATTAAGTGGGATAAGTATGATTACAATTGGGAGTTAAAATGGCTCCACATGGCCGGCCCACCTAAGGGGGTGGGAAAGATAAAATTTTTGCTTTTAAGGTCAAATATGTAAATTTAAGGGAATTTTTGAAAATAAAATATTCAAGAAATTTGGTTTTTTCACCTATAAATAGGGGTGGTGAGGTGGTGTGTGACCCTTAGTTAGCTTTCAAAAATTCTAGTTCACTTTCAACTTTTCCCTTCTAGCTCTAAAAAAAAAAAAAAAGAGAGAGAGAGAGTGAAGCTAGTAAATGGGCCGTTCTTGTGACGTGAAAAGGGAGAGCAAAATTTCTTTCAACAAGGGGTTTAGAATCAAATTCTCCAAGCTTTAGAGGTATTACCCTTAACCCTTTTCTTAAGAATTTCATTTAGTGTTGATTCAAGAAAATTAAGTGTATTTCAAGCTTGGGTTGTAAGAGCATAAGCTCATGTCTCTTTTTTTTTTCCTATTATGGTTGTGATGTGATTAGTTTATGCATGATCTAGTTTAGAATATCTTGATTGCTAAGTTTAAGCATGAATGTGATTTTATGCCTTAGAAGGAATGTGAAAGTTATGCATGCCCACCATGTGGTTGGAAAATGCCTTCACATGCTTAAGTAAATAAATTTTATGAATGATAAGATGATGATGATGGGATGAGGTTTTTAATAGATAGATGTATGAAGGTTAAGAAACTAACCTAAAAACACCATTTGGTAAGCTAGGTAAGGTTAGCTATTTGATGTTTTTCAAGTAAAGAAGATAAGTGTTTGGTTGAATGTTAAGAAAAAATCCGACGCGTTGCAATGTTGACGTAGGCTCCCGGTTGTGACCGTTTGAGGTAGTATGTGTGAAATTTCCAACAAAAAACCAACAAACACAAACTGCCGGTTTTTAAAAAAATTAATGGGACAGTTTTCTGGAACTGAATTTTAAGCCCCCTAGAGGCTGAATTTGGAAAAAGTTATAATTGCAAAGTTGTATAAAATTGAAAACCCTAGGGACAACATGAACAGTTTTTGAAACCAGGCTCCCAAATGCTTCAGTTTTTATGAATTCTCAAACCTGACAGGCCCAGACACTATGCACGGCCAGGATGTTTCAAAAAAGGAAAACGGATAGGATAAAGGCAGAATTAAGTTTTTAGTAAAGAACAAAAGTTTGTAGGATTCATTGAGGTCTACAACTTTCATGGAGAAGACTTTTTCAAATTCAAAACCGATTTAAAGATAAACTGATTCTTTCAAAACAGTGCTGGTACAAGAAATTCCTGCACATGCACTGACAACTAAATTATCGGGACTGTTTTCAAAAGCATTTTTCAGAATTTTACAAAACTTTACTATCTTTGTTCAAAGGAACTACGGTTTTACAAAAATGTTTTAAAAAGGTTGAAAATTAACAAATGAGTTTAAAAGACAATATCAACTAATAAAACAAGGTGTTGTGAGAAGAAGGAAAACAAACGAATAAAATGGGCCAAGTTATTTGAAAATATGGTAACAATTTTATGACGGATAGTAATCAATAGAATATCAAAATTAATATAGATACCAATTAATATATTAGGCATTGTATCCCCATGGTTACCCATAGTAACCAATTGAGATACCAATTTAATAGTGTTTGGGTTCTTATGTTGGGGCTTGTTCCATGGTTCTTATAGTAATCAAATGGGATACCACTTTAACATGTTGGGCTTGTATCTATGGTTACATATGGGTTGTTGGATGGGATACCAACAGTGTATGTTATGGGTTATAGTAGATGGATGATTCTTATCTTACGCCCTATTGTGGAAACAAGAGTGTAACCTGTTGTCGTGTCTCGTTGGAACGACAAACTAAGAATCTAGGGACAACCTGTAATAACAACTCTGCCTACAACATAGGCAACTGTTTTATCACTTTCAATGTTTTTCAAAGCTCATGCATTTATGTCTGTAATGCATATATTGTATGTTATATTATATGGCATAATGAAAGCATGCTCACTATGATAAATCACATGGGTAAGAATGTGATCGAGTTTCAAGTACGAAACTGTTTTCAAATATTGTTTCAAGTAAGAAAATTGTTTTCAGGTATGAAACTGTTTTTTAAGAAACTGTTTTCAAGTATGATGATAAGAAAGTTTTCTCGTGTCGTGGCCGACCTACCACAAAGGGCGGGTTTGGTCCATGGTTGAGTTGGATTGGACTAGCCGCCCCAACCACTACTCCATAGTTGGCGCGCCACGGTACGTACACTCATGTTAAGCAAGGGGCCCACAAATTTATACTACAAAGAAAGCTTAATAAAGAAGCATAAATCAATCATGATATATTTATAAGATTGTTTTGGCAGAATGATAGTTGTACTTGCTGGGACCTAATGCTGCGAGAGTTTGGGTAGATGCTGTAAGAAATCCTAATGCAATTTTTGGTGGAGGCCTAATTCAGAGATGCTTCATATTGAAGAACGCTATTGGTTCTACAATTGCATGGCCCATTGATAAAATTATAAGGTAAAAAAGAAAAAAAATACTCCTATGTGATGCATTGTAGATTTGATTGGTGATGGTGTAGCTTAACCATGTGAGTTGATTTGTGGATGTAAGTATTAATTTCTTTTTCTGTGTGCAGGACTTGAAGGATCTAAACTACGGATGGACAGAATATGAAACACTAGAGAAAGATTTGAACCATTAGTAGCAGACATGTATGCAAGCTTTGAGTCGTGAAGTTGCTTTTGGGACTTTGAAGTATCATCGTTGTTTTTTTTTTTCCCTCTTTCTTTTATATTTTAATTTATTTTGGGTTAAACGTAGTGAACTTATGATGTTTGGTTGAAAACGTTGTTTTTATGTTTTAGATTAGGGAATGAAT
Source organism: Ficus erecta (assembly GCA_008635985.1). Classification (NCBI taxonomy): domain Eukaryota; kingdom Viridiplantae; phylum Streptophyta; class Magnoliopsida; order Rosales; family Moraceae; genus Ficus; species Ficus erecta. The sequence goes on along the minus strand of BKCH01002022.1, from coordinate 41,129 downwards.
GTACGGATGTTTGGTGTACTGGAAGTATTCAATCAAATTAATTACTAGTAGAGCAATGAAAAATCATTATGAAATAAATCAATTATCCATACAAAATGTAAGTAGTTGCTTGTAATCAAAATAAAGAAAAAACATGAAAAAAGTGACAACACACTTTTAAATGTTATGGCCAAATATAACAACAACGCTATGAAAAATTTCCCCAGCTACAACAGGTATAGTGTTGTATAAACGCTATAAAAATTGTTATTATAGATGCCATGAATGCTATGAAAAATGTTATTATAGCATGTAATTAATGCTATGACAAACATTATTATAGCATCCAAAAAAATGCTATCAAAAATATTTTTATAGCACCAATGGAACGCTATTAAAACTAGGCAACTTTAATAACATCAGCTAATATAAGCGTTTGAAAAAATGTTATCGTATATTACGATAGCATTTTTACACGCTATGAAAAAGGCTTTTTGTTGTAGTGTACTCAGGGGACAAAACTTGAAGGTTGAATGCCGTGTTTATAGCCAGCTAACTATTGACTTGTTTAGTTTTTTTTGGTACACAAAGAAAGTACAACATACAAACCTGTATTCATTTAAAGGTTTTAGGATGATGAACTAGATAGACTAATAAGTAGACTCCACTAAGTTACCAATATTCATTTAAAGTTGGAAAAAGATATATTTCACTATTTGAACTTGAATACATATTTACTTTTAGTTTGGGTTATTTTGGTTTTTATAATGTTTTGATCTCGAACTATAAGTTCAAAAATTTCATTCTCAACACTTTAAAAGGATTCAGAATCAATCATCGACTATCAATTTGTCTTATAATAGTCCTTTTGTTCAGAACACAAATCAAGTGCGTTTTAAATATTTGGTGAAACTTCAAGCTGTTTAATGTTAATTATGAAGCTTTTGTTGGACAAAATTAACCTTCTAAAACATATAAGTTCCTTTACCTGATCATCATAGTCCATTCTTGTTATGGTGTATTGGACAAAAGAACTATCGTAGGATAGGTTGATAATCCGCAAACTAATTCAGAAATATGTTAAATTTCAAAGACTAAATAAATTGAACTAATATTCAAATAAAACAAAAAAACAAAAACATAATAGTATCGATCACAGTTCAATTTTTGTACATGGATATTGCAAAAAAAAATATCCCATGTATTTAGGGACATGGGGCTTCCTACGTACATCTTGTCTAAAACCAAACAGAACAAAGAAAAAACAAAACAGAAACAAAATAGTTAATCTCTCTATCAAGGACCATTGGGTATTATTTTATTTTTGGGATTAATAGCTAACTTTTTTTTAAGAAGTTTTTTAAAAAATAGTCGAAGTTTTAAAATTTAGTTAAAAAAGACCCCTATAAAAAAAAATTTAATCATTTTTCATAAATGATCAATCGTAACTAAGTCGTAAAATTTCAAAATCAATCACTGATTGATCATAGTCATTCATATTGTCCCAATTTGGAAAAACGACAAATGACTATTTTGCTATTTAAAAAAAGAAAGTTCAGTCATCTATTAGATTAGATGACTTAAAAAGGTCACCGAAACTTTTTTTATTTTTTATTTATTTTGATACAACTCATGATTAAATCCGCAATATCCTACCAAGTCCCACCCCACCCAAACGCGCCGATGCTGCTAGATCCAACAATCCTAAAGCAACTGTTATTTTATGTCGAACACCCCAAATCACCAATGCGCTATATAGTAATACTCAATTTTAACACTTGATTTAGAAATAAATGATTGCTCAAAGTACTCTTACTAACTAATTGGACGTCTTTCTTATTTAAATGTTTAGTTAAGTATAGTCCATGCACCATTAAATTTACCAAGAAAGTTGGTAGTAGATTACAGTCTCGGCCCAGAATTCCGCTTGTGTAGATCATCTTATTATTCCTTTAATTTAAGATATATTCTACTTAGAGTCAGCCAATTATAAAATAATATTTATGGAATGATGATGACATTAAAATTTTATGGAGTAGGGGCCATGGCCAAGACTTAATAACCAAAGTAAGAAGTGATATTTTTTTTTTTTTTTTTTTTTGTGAATAAAAGGATTTGGGGGATGATCCCATCATTTCTAGGTGTTCAACCCCACAGACAGGAATCCATTTCCCGAGATATCACAAGGAGACATATTATTTATATTAGTTTCTCTCAGTCAGTCATCCCAGGGTTTACCCTGTCATTACCAAAACCACGCTTCAACAGCCGAAACTAGAGAAAGGCCTAAGGGGAGGCAAATGAGAATCAAATCCGAATGAACGAAGGGGAAAAGCTAGTAAAGACACCCACCATTGCCAACCCATCCACCTTGTGAGTGTAATGTAAGAAGTGATTTGCGGCAGCAACATGTGTTTTCAAGTAATTAGCTTAAAAGATATTGTTCTCCAACGACTTTCTTACAAGTCAACTACTAACCAGCCAACTGTGGAGTTACTTGAGGATGCGTTGGGACATTTGTCCTACTGACTTTTTGTTTTAAATAAATTACAAAATAAATGATTTTCATGTTTTTAACCCTCATTAAAATATTTTTTTTTCATATTGTTCTATTGAATATTATACTTCTCTATTTTTAGGGATTTAGAGGTAAGTAGCATTTTTAAAAAGTTTTTTAATAAATCACCGAAGTTTTTAAAAATTAGTTAAAAGATACTTTTTTAATGGTCTTCTGATTTTTTTAAATGATCAATCAATGATTAATCATATAATATCGTTAATTTGGTAAATCAGTGTTTAATCATAGTCAATCATTAATGATGACTATAACATAAATCACTAATTTTCTTGTCAGTCACTAACTGACTAAATGTGAAAAAAAAAATGAAAAAAAAATGGTCATTTTGTAAATAAAATAAAAGTTTGGCCATTTATTGGATTGAGTGATGAATATAAGTAACCAATCTAATTTTCCTTATTTTTTTGGTTTCAATTGTTTTCTAAACAATTATTTCTATGACGTGCGCTTCGTGCTTGCAGAATAAACAAACAAAGCAAAAGCAAAAGCAAAAGCAAAAAAATCCACGTGGTGATGATGTGGTTATCACGTAGTAACTACGTGACAAGTGAGGAAGGTATGACCAAAAAAAGCCGCTATTAGCTCTCTTAAATACAGGTAAGAGAAAAGATATATGTCTTCATTGAAGTAAAAGCTTAGCTTTGTCACTGCAACCAACGATCGGATTTACTTGGCCGCAATGGTATACAAAATATATACCTGCTCTCGATCAAATGTCTTTTTTTTCACAAAGAAGATCAAAAACGCCCTTAACGGGGGAACTAAAGGGAAAGTCCTTCATATGAAGTTATCAAAAAACATCATACCCAGCATTTGAATCGTAGCGTCCTTATACTTCACATTGTAAATTTATATTCCATTCATACATTTTTCTGAGTCAGCTATCTATTTTCACCTTAGAAGGATCAAAATAGCCTCGAATGAAAAAAAAAAAAAACAGAGAGAGAGGGAAAAAAAAAAAAAAAACAAAACAAACAAAACAAAAGAGTTTCAAAAAACACAAAACAGAAGAAGAAAGTTACCTCTCTAGATCCGTTGCTTCTCTATCGCGTAGCCCCTCCCTCTCCCGAGCTGCTCCATCGACCCAAAGCAAATCCTAATATTCTTTTAAAAACCAAAAAAAAAAAAAAAAAAAAAGAAAGAGAAAGAAAGAAACATCATGAGTATACACAACGGTGAGTGGATGGCCTCTTCCATCCCCTTCCTCATAGACTACCAAATTTATTGGATTCACACAAGGATCAATAGCATAGCGACGACAATGATGGGCTTGATCTAGCGGCGTTGACAAGGAGAGACGAGGGACTGGTGATGTTTTGTGATGAGAGGCAGTGGATTCAAGCTTCTCTATCACAAAGATGTCGTGTGAGATTTCTACATTCTATACAAATGTGTGAGAAGATTTTGGCTGATATTGACGATTTTTTCTTTTTCTTTTTTTTTTTTTTTAATTTTAATTTTCATTTTGGTGTTCAATATGTTTTTCTTTGATGTGAGTTTGGTCTTTGTTCGGTCTAAATAACAGTTCACCAAGAGAAGGTGTTGATTGAGTATAAATTGGCAATCAGCTGCTACACTTTCAAAACAGAGTATGATTTTTGATAATGTCAGAAAGCAGAATATAATAATAAACAAAAAATTTCCATATGGAAATTTGCGCCCCCCCCCCCCCCCCCTCCCCCGTTTTTTCAAAATAAACTGTTGATTAAGAAAAAGAAATACAGAATCGGTAAAAAATTGCAGAAAAATTGTCCACTCTGAGACAAGTGCTTTATCAACAACACGACACTTCTTTGAAAAATGAACATAACCACCTGATCACTAGCTCCATTGTCTCTTTGTTCGATTAACTACCACTTACAATAAGGTGAAAAAACCATGCAATAGGCCTTATCGACCCCCAAGTGCAGTTACGGTCATTGTATTTTTTGAAAATGACTTTGGCTTGCTGGAGACATAGTTTCTTTCTTGTGAATCTGTTTCCATGAAATAACCTGGTGGTTTTGGTTGAGGCAGCTCGCTCTCGCTTCCTAATATGAGAATAACTGATGACATGCTGGGTCTATCCTCAGGACGTTGTTGAACACATAATAGGCCAACATGTATGCAACGCAACACTTGCGACAGATTGTTGTATGAATCTCTTAAGTGAACATCAATCAGTTCAAGTAGTCTTCCTTCGTTGAGCAATGTCCATGCCTAGAAATATCAACAAGCTATGAGTCATTTAGTAGTGTGACATTATATCGATCCAAATAGGAAATGTAACATTTTCGAGACTTACCTGTCCAATTAGGGTAATGTTGTGGTTCTCATGGTGAAAGCGTATGCTTCTTTTCCACTTATAATCTCCAATACCATTATACCGAAACTAAAGACGTCGAACTGTGTTAAGAATGGACCATTGAAAGCATATTCTGGAGCCATGTAGCCACTACATGTATAACATCGTTAATAAAAATGAAATGCCCTCATTGCAGCAGCAGAGCAATAAACAACTTTGTGGCATATGATGTCCTCACATTTTTAAATTTTGATTTTTATAGAAAAAGTTTCGCTTAAATTCCAGTTGAGCCCCCCATTTAATAAGAAAAATAAATTTTGTGTAGCAATAAGAACGTATATCTATTTCCTCATTCAATAAAATATCATGTTATATATTTTGCTCTATTTTACCCTCTATGAAATTTTTCTTAGTTTTCCTTTTTGGCTCCACCACTACAATAATATGACAGAAAGTCTGTATATTATCTAAACAACACTTACTGAGTTCCTGCTATTCTGTTTGTGTTTCCTTCTGTTTGATCTCCTCCAAAAGTTTTAGCCATGCCGAAGTCTGAAATTTTTGGGTTCATCTTATTGTCGAGTAGTATATTGCTAGCTTTAAGATCTCTATGTACAATTCTTAATCTTGAGTCATGGTGGAGGTATTGTAGCCCTCGAGCAACCCCGCATAAAATTTCGAAACGCTTAGGCCATTCCAATAGTTTACTTTGCTGTTGATCTGGAAAATAGGTTTGTCCATTTAGATTGGTAAAAAAATATTTCTACAATAGAAGTTATTTGACAAGAGATTCTTACCAAAAATGAAGAAATCAAGACTTTTATTGGGCATATACTCATAAATCAGTAGTTTTTCTTCTCCTTGAATGCAACAACCAAGAAGCTTTACAAGATTCCGATGTTGAAGCTTGGCAATTAGTAAAACTTCATTTCTAAACTCATTTATTCCTTGCCGAGAGGTCAATGAGAGTCTCTTCACGGCAATATTTTGTCCATCCTCTAGCTTGCCCTAAAATTACATTTACAAAAGAATTGGAAAAATCTTTTTCTAAAATTCCAAACTTCCCTTTTATCCATTGTTTTTTTTTCAACTATCATATGTCTAAAGCCTACCTTGTATACAGGTCCAAAACCACCTTCTCCAAGCTTATTGTGTACCGCAAAATTATCTGTAGCATCACTTATTGAAGCTAGGCTGAACAATGGCAGCTCATAGTCTTCCTCTTTTGCTCTGTCTTTTGGAGTAGCTTTATTTGTTCTCCCTATTTTCTCTCAAAAGATACCGCAAGTTCGAGCAAGTTAGAAATCTCATACGTACCAAAAGGACGAAAAACTCAACTTAAATAGTCATACTAAGAAAAAATTTACCTAAGTTGTTCGTACTGGTTTACAAACTAGCATTATTTTACATATTGCAACCGCCTAATTTTTTCAGGATATAGTTTAAGTATAAACGCTACTCATTTTGATCAATGCAAAGACGATTAAAACAAGGGTACCAGTATTTTTTGCAGAAAGTAACCGACGTACGTGCTCTGAATTTTGAAAAAGCTGGAATAGATTAACTTAGGGCCTATTTGGAATAATGATTGGAGTGTGAATTTTGTAGGTTAGAATTGAAATGTATATTTAGTTGAAGTATGAATTGGAAACAAACAATATTATAAAAAATAGTGTAAAAATTTAAAATGTGTTTCGAAAAATTTATGTAAGATGAATCTTGTTTCGTTTCTTTTGTCATTCTTTGCAATTTAGGAAAAAAAAAATAAAAAATAAAAAAAACTCATTTCGACTTAAAATAAGAAATTTATGTAATTTTAAAATTTGAATTTTTTTTAAAAATGAAAGACGGAAAAAATGAGATGTAAATTGATTTTTGTCGTTGTGTTGCAAAAACTCATCTGAAAATATTGTTCCAAACGGCCTTAGTTTGTTTTGAAATCAAATTTAGTAATTACTAGGTGGAATATTCCGCTATAGATCTGCCACCATAACTGACTGTATGCTCTGTTTGTTATTTCTTGAGCACGGTGTCTATCCCGAAGTCAATAAATGTGGTCGTATGTTTCATAAAAGATGACTAGGACCCCTTCATTTTTTATTTACTAGTTGGAGAGCACACAATGGGAAAGCAAAAAAAAAAAAAAAAAAAAAAAAAAATGACTTCGCTCTTTTAACATGCAGTAAATATTCATGTAAAAACAGAACCAAAAAAACAAATTAATTATTACCTTTTGAGCCTCTCCTGTAAATGCAGTAGCCTAGTAAAAGCATGATAGAAACACCTCCAATGGCAGCTACAAGTATCACTGCTCTCACTTTACTATCATCGCTTCCTGTAGTAAATCAGAGCCAACAGATAAAAAATAAAATAATAATAAAAAAAATGAAATGTCAATAAAGAAAGTGCAATTCCTTGGAGACGACAACATAAATAAATTGAACTATATAAATATGGAAGATGTGAAATAATTAGGCGCATACTTATCTCTGAAAGTGGCAAACGGACATATAGAACTTGTCCGTTATTGGAAAGTGTCCTGATATCTTTGAGGTCATCAAACCAGATGATACAACCACTGCCTTTGCCTCCGATATCAAGGCTTGTAAAAGCCGTACAAGAACAGTTGCTCGAACATTTGGCCACGCATTCATTTAGATTCATAGTCTTGTTCACCCAAGAATATGTTGTATCGGGAATTTTCAAGTCATAAAGTTTGATAAACCCATCTTTATGTTTCTCCAAGCACCCAAGTGGACTGTTTCTTACACATCCATCATACCAGTCCATTTAATCCCATTTCTCCGGAGACTTGGGCTTGAATCCTCTTAGGCATTGGCAGATCGGAGTGTCGTTTATGATACATAATGCATTGGATCCACATGCACCATATGAATCACACTCATCTCTAGGCAACGACGAATAATGCCCCCAAGTTCGATTTTCCTCGATCCATGCCAACTGTTCAATCCATTGCAACTGTTGACTTGCGACAACTGTTAGGTTCACAACCATTCTTGAGAACACTGACTTGTTCTGGAGATTATACGAGTAGTAAACTTCGTCATCCGTATAAAAAAAGCCATAGTCGAAAAGAATATTAGGCCGTAAATTATCTTGCGAGCCACTGAAGCTAAGGCCCAACCACGATCCAGCGCGATATAATTTCGTGGTACCCCTCTGGATATAAGCTTGTGGGAATGACTGAGGCAGTCGACCAAACTCAATCCCAAAAGATAAATCTCCGGGACAAGGGTCATCCCAACTCTTCCATGCCTTGAGACTCCGTTTAATGCCTGTCCTAAAATCCCACCCATTTTCATCCCTGGCAGCAATGTATCTAAAGGGTAGTCAAAGCTTTGCCACAAAAAGTTCTCCAAGTTTGTATCTTCTTCATCTCGTAGTACAAGATTTCCAGAATCTAAAAGCTCTGCCACAGGTTTCCGGACTTGTTTTGATAAGCTCGTTGACCACACAACACTAGTATTTTGATACAAGAGCACAAGATTTCCTATGTTGTTTATCATAAACAAGCCAGAGGAGTCGTTTATCGGAGTGCAACCGTTTGCAACCCAAACGACAGTTCGAAACGAGATGTTCTTGTACCAAATTCCCACGTAACCATTCTTGGAATTGCCCGGATTAAAGAAACCAAGCTCAAAGCTTCCTTCTTTTGAAACCAGAGTTGTGCCGTCGTCGCTGAGAGATTGGAAAGGACTACTGGTACCAACTGCAAAGGAAACTAAATGGAAGAGAACAAGTAATATGAAGATCTTAAGCATAAAAGTGAAAACAGCCATTCGTTTCAGTTTCTTTCTTTCCCTGCTCAGAGAAACAAAATATTAAAAAAAAAAAAAAAAACAGAGAGAGAGAGAGAGAGAGAGAGGAACTGGAATGCCTTCTAGACACGGCTAGTTATTGCTATTAATGTTAGGTAGTAATTTAATTCCCGGCCTTGAATTTCCACAAGTACAGATCATCTTTCTTACCCCTTTTAAGATATATATATAAATATATATAAGTATACATGAACACATAAGTCAACTGTCAATGGTGCTAAAATACAAATTAAGAAAAACAAAAACCTGAGAAGTGATTGGTGAAGCGACGTATTTTAAAGTAATTAACTAAATAGATCTCGCTCTCCAACGACTTCTTCCAAGTCAACAAAGGCAGCTAATATGTAAAACCCCTAACCTATCCTTAAAAAATCTTAATCAGCAAATCAAATTAAGCTCAATGATTTTAACTTGCTTAGTTCTTTTTTTTACTTTTTTTTCTCAGGAAAGGTTAACCAAGTGGTGGGTAAAAATAACAAAAATAATAATAATAATATAATAATAATAATAATAATTTCTTACTAAAAGAGTAGCTGAGTATTTGAAGTTTCAACTAACAAAAACTATACTCTTATCAAAAACAATTAATCAAAAAACAATACGTCAAAGGAGTCGCCACTGCCCAAGCCGCTCAGACGAACAAGTTCAACTTTGACCACACCAGATTACGCGTCGCCTTGTTCATCTTCCCCACAGGTGTTTTTCCAATTTTCCCAATGAAAAGCATATTTCATTTGTGATTGAAAAAAAAAAAAAAAATTTCTTATTTAAAGTTTTACGTCTCTTCAAGACGAAAAAGGTGATTTAAAAAAAAAAAAAAAAATACTTGAGTTCATTCGCCAATCTGTTAGTCGCAATTACACGACACTTCATTTAGAAAAGAACTTCAAATCCACTTGATCACTAGCCAAACCATTCTAATCGTGATTGTTGAACAATCAAAATGCAAAACATGTTTGCTATATAGTGAATCGTTAATCGGGTTACACCTATTGCAACCCAAACAAAAGTTCGAACTAGTGCTGTGTCACCTAATAAAACTAATAAAACTACTAAAATAATAAAATAATATTTAAATCATAAATAATAAGATTAAAAAATTCATAGACCTCTTTCTAACTTGATACAAAATTCAACTTGAAATTTAAATACCTACTAACTGAGCTAAAAACTTAAAAAGTCGGGGCAAGAGACACCTGTTAAAAATATATTTCTTTTTATTTTTGTTCCCTCTATACAAAGTTATAAAAAAAATAAAAAATCATACCCTGAATTTTGAAATGTAGCATCCTTATACCTATTCACGTTGTAAATTTATATTCCATTTATACTGTTTTCTTAGTTAGCTGTCAATTTTTAACTTAAAAGGACTAATATATCCTTGAAGTGGAAAAAAAAAAACAAAAAACTTAAAGAATTAATTGAAAAAAAAGAAGGGGAAAAAAAAACAAAAACTTAAAGAATTAAAAATAAATAAAAAAAGGTTGGTGTCACTTTTAGATACCCAATTTAATAGCTAACCCAACTTTTTTATTTAGCTAAAAGGCCTTATGGTTAATTTTTGCTCAATCAATCTCTTTATTCCCCATGAAACTTTGCGATCTCGTGGTTTTCCTCTGGCGAAATCGTGGTCATCAGTGTCAGAGTTTGTAATCACCCGAAATTTTGATGACTTGTGATTTCCTTAGATACAAAGAGAATCTAAGTCTGAATCATGTATATAGATATGAAGCTTATGATCTGAATTGAATATCAGTATATATTTGAGTTCTCGGTTAATTAGCTATGAGACTCAATAATAAGTTATTATGTTAAGCATGAGGCCTTTTGATGAAAAAGGTAAACTAAGGATTTATGATTTTATTCCGGTCAAAGTTTGACCAGGATGATTTAAGATATGATCAAGACGGTACTGCAGTGTATTAAGCAGTATAGGAATTATAATGTGAAAAACCATCATTACGGATGAAGAAGTAAGAATAAGGTATGTGATTGCTCTAGAATAATCAGGAATAATATTTGGAGTAATGAGGACTTAGTAGTTTCAAGTCTTAAGAAAAATTTATATGCAGTCAAATTTTACTCAGATGAATTTTTGGACTGCAATCCAGTATGATAGTACTGTTTTTAGTGAAAAACAGTATTAATATTACCTGAGTTAGTAAGGAAATGGACTGCATAATTATATTAAGGGATTTTTGGAATCAAATGAATAATTATGCATGAACTGGAAGCCAAGTGGCTCTACCCTAGCCGGCCACCTCACAAGGACTCAAGTGCAAATATTTTGTCCTTAGGGGTCAAAGTGCAATTCTAAGGAAAAGTGAGGTAAGCTTGGTGAGGTAAGCAAGGTATTACTTGGAGCCCAAGTAACAAAAGATAAATATGTGAATTTTAGGATTTTTGGAAAAATGGAATAAACTGTTGGTAGTTTTTGATTGGATGATTAGATGCATGAACATGAAAGGCTTACTTGGCCTCCAAGGACCCCTAATGGCCAGCCACATCAAGGGATTCTTTAGCAAATATTTTGCTTTTGAGATTAGATATGCAATTTTGGAAATAAAAATAAATCCAAAGATAAATTATTTTTCACCTATAAATAGGTGATGGGGGGGTGGGTTTTTGGATCATTTTTAAGTGACTCTACCAAAACTCTGCCCAAATTTCACCCTAGGAGCCGAACCCTAAGGAGAGGAAAAAAAAAAAAAAAAGAAGAGGGATAGTGGCCGGTTGTGAGTGGGAGAAGAAAGGAAAGAAAATTTGAATCAATCCAAGGTTTAGATCCACCTTATAAGGCCTAGAGGTAATCCTCTTAACTTCCTAAGTTTTCAATTAAGTTTTGATTTAAGATTTATGTGTATTTCAAGCATGGGTTTGTAAGAGCATAAGCTCATTTTACTTTTCATGAAGTAGCTTAGATTTGCTTAGACTTGTGCTTGATTAGGGTTTAGTGGTTTTGATTTATGGGTTGATGTATGTTTATGATGTTATGTGTTAGAATATGTATGGTATGTATGAATGCCTAGTATGTGTTTGTAGTGTGTCCCCATACACTGAAGAAGATGTATGGTGTGATTGATTATGTTGATTTTGATGTATGATGCAAGGAGGGTTAGAATTTAACCCTAAAACCCTAATTTGGTATGGAATACCACCTGGGTTTGCATGAATGATTTCATGAATGAAAATGAATGCATCACAATTCAAACGTTAGGAAACATACTGCATGCTTGATGTAGGCTCACGGTTTTAACCGTTTGAGGTAGTGTGTGCATAAATTTACGTAAGAAACAATTAAGATGAAAACTGCCAGTCTCCGATCAAGACTGGGCAGTAATCTGGAAACCGGATTTTGAGGCCTTTCGAGGCCGAATTTAAGAAAAGTTAAACTGGAAAGTTGTAGGAAATGGAAAATCCTAGGGGGCAACACGGACGGTTTTTAAAAATAAGGCTCTAAAGGCCTTTGTTTTCACGAAAAACCGAGCCTAGTCTGCCCAAACCCTGTGCGCGGCCAGGCAGGTTCAACAAGGAAAATGAGTAGGTTAAAGGCAGAACTGAGTTTAGAGCAAAAACCAAAAGTTGTAGGGTTTTCCAAGATCTAAAACTTTTGTGAAGAAAACTTTTTCAAATTCCAAACAGATTCTTAGATACAACTGGATTCTAAAAACTGTGCAGGAAACAGGAAAGTGCTGCACAGGATTTTCAAAAAGCAGTACAAGAAAAAGGAAATTCCTGCACATACACTAATAACTGGCAGCATGAAACTGTTTTCAAGGATAGCTTTCAAAACTTGACAAGTTTATTGCCCTTACTCAAGAAAAAAATTACAGTTCATACAAGGATTTTTATACAAGGAAAGTTAGACAACAAATACTAGGTTTTATCAAGAAAAGGGAAAAAAAAATAAATAAATAAATAGGCCAAAAGCTATCTTGAAAACATGGTAACAGTATAATGACCAACAGTAACCGGGTAGGATACCCAAGTTACTGAATTGGGCCTAAAGCGCATGGTTACCAATAGTAACCTAATAAGATACTAGGTATGATTGGGTCTTGAAACCAAAGTTCATTAACACATCAAACAAGATACTGTTTAGGGTTACACTTAGTAACCAAATAAGTTATCATGAGTGTGTGTAGAAGACATATAACTAGGATTATTATTGAATGTTGGTTAAGGATACCAGCATTGAATGCAATGATTTATGGAAAGATAAGATGACCCTTATCTTACGTCCTTTTTGAAAAGCAGGAAGTAACATGTTGTTGCAGCCTGATTTGGAGCAACAAAACCTAGGACATAGCATAACAGGTAAGTACAAACCTTACCTACAGTATGGAAAAGAATAAATACTATTTTCAAGTATGACATGTTTTCATGTATGCCAAGATATGCCATGTTAAGCCATGATATGTCATGTTAAGCCATGATATGCCATGATATGCCATGTGATGCCAAGATATGCCATGTGTATGTATATGTTATGGTTGATACTATATTATGATATAGTGACATCATGATGCATGTTCACCAATATTAATCCACATGGTAAGAACATGATTTTAAGTTATAAGATAAGACAAGCAAGGTGTCGTACCAACCTCCTGTTGATGCAGAAGGATTATGTATGTTTAAGAAAATTCTCAGACCTTCTGTTGATGCTGAAGGGTTATGTTTCAAGATTTTCAGAATTGTTAGGGACCTTGCAAACCTTAATTTTCTGTGGAATGCGCGTATTTGGTACGTACACAAGGAGCCCACATGTAAGTAAGATAATAAGTTCAAGTTCATAAAAGTTTCATAATTGATCATAATTGATTCATGCATAAATGCACAACATTTGTTATGTTTTTGTGAGATTATGTTTGTACTTGCTGGGCGAAAGCTCATCAGTGTATTCCATACTGTAGGTAAGATGCCTACAGCTTTACTTGGTGGGCCATGGAGACGATGCAGCAAGTGAAGGGCGGTGTGAGATACCACTACGCAGATTTTCCGCAACCTCTCTTGAAAATATATATATATATATATATATTAGAATAATTGTGTTATACTTGAGGTTTGAAGACTTGAGTTAAGTGTAAGGAGTATGTATGTCCTTTTCATTTTAATGTGTATGCCCATAGAGTTTACCTATATGGACTAATCTACTCATATGGTGTTGAGAGAGAGAAAACTCTTTAAATTTTCAACTAGTACATGTATGATTAAGTAATATGTACTATGTTAAGTATGAGATGTTTGAAAACCCCAGTTTAAAAGGTTGGGTGTGACCTTTTGATCGGCTTAACAAATAATGGGTATGCATGGTGAAGGTTACCCATATGAATAAGTTTATTTAAGTTGTGTAAAATAAAGTTGTGTTAAAAAAATTATTATTCTCAGTATTTCAAGTAAGTTTAAATCATTAAAACCAAGATGTAGTTCAAGTAAGTATAGTAACGGCCCACGTTTACGTAGTCAGCCCTACGTAGATGGCCAGGGCGTTATAGAGTTCCTCGTCTTCTCTGATGACAACCTCATCTACGATGGGTTTGGTCAAAGGAGAAAGAAAGAGGGTTCATGGGTTTGTGTCGGTGTGTTTGGGTTTTAGATGTTATTGTATTATATATATGGTCAATCAATCAATTGTTGATTATGAGAATTGATGGTTTATATTATGGTCATTCAATTATTGACTATTATGAATGGTTATATATCTATATATATATATATATATATTACGCTAAATCATCAATCAGTAATGAACCAAATTAACTATACTATGTGGTCAATCAGTGATTTATCATTTCAACAAAAAAGACATTTTAATTAATTTTTAAAAACTTTCATCATTTGTTTAAAAACTTTTTGGAAAAGGGCTATTTACTCCTAAATTCCTTTCCCAAAAATAAAAAATAAAATAAAATAAAAAAAGAAAAGAAAATCGACCCCTCTAGATCCATTTGCAACTCCCCCTACTTGAGTTTCGCTGAAGTCCCCCCAACACCCATGCTTCTCTATAATGTAGCCCCTCCCTCCCTCGATCTTCTCCATTGACCCAAAGAAAACCCTAATATGCTTAAAAATAGTTATATATATAAAATAAAAATAAAAATAAAAAGAAAAAGAAAAGAAAAGAAGAAGATACACCATAAGTACACACAAGGGTGAGTGGATGGCATCTGCCATCCCCTTCCTCATAGACTACCAAATTGATTGGATTCAGAGCAAGGATCAATAGCATTAGCGACGACGACAATGGGCTTGATCTAATGGCGTTCACAAGGTAGAGACGAGGGGTTGGTGATGTTTTGCGACGAGAGGCAATGGATTCAATCTACTCTGTCGCAAAGACATAGTTGAGATTTCTACATTTTAGAGAACTGTTTGAGAAGGTTTTGGCTGATATTGAAGATTTTTCTCTTTCATTTTTTATTTTGGGAAATTAAATTTTTATTTTGTGCTCAACATGATTTTGTTTTATGACATTTTTGGCTTTATTCGGTCAAAATAAACAGTTAACCTAGAGAAGGTGTTGATTGAGTATAAATATGCTACACTTTAAAAAAACAGAATATGATTATTTAATTATGACAAAAGGCAAAATATAATAAAATTAAAACTGTTTTTTTTTTTTTCGTCGCGTCTATTTTGGCCTTATTTATTTTTATTTTGTAGTTTTTTTAATAAAAAAAGACTGTTGATTAAGAAAAAAATATACATATATACAGAATGAGTATAAATTTGCGAACAAATTGTCCTCTTAGAGACAAGTGCTTTAAACAAACTAAATTTGCACACATCACGTTCTCGATCTAATTACTAGCTATGTATGCTACCACACTATACTTCTTCGAAAAATGAACATAGCCACCAGATCACTAGCTCCATTGTTTCTGTGATCGTTTAACTATCACATACAATAATGCAAAAAATAATAATAATAATAAATAAATAAATAAAGGTTCGCTAATTGACTATTCAATAGGCCTTATTGACCCCCCAGTGCAGTTACGGACATTGTATTTTCTGAAAATGACTCTAGCTTGCTGGAGACACTGTTTCTTTCTTGTGAAGCTGTTTCCATGTAATAGCCTGGTGGTTTTGGTTGAGGCAGCTCGCTCTCGCTTCCTAACATGTGAATGACTGATGACATGCTGGGTCTATCCTCAGGACGTTGTTGAACACAAAAGAGGCCAACATGTTTGCAATGCAAAACTTGCGACAAATTGTTGTATGAATCTCTTAAGTGAACATAAGTCAGTTCAAATGGCCTTCCTTCGTTTAGCAATGTCCATGCCTAGAAATATCAACAAGCTATGAGTCATTTCGTAGTGTGACATTATATCGATCTTGTAACGCCCCGACCTACGTAGGGTCGTTACCATGCTTACTTAAATTAAATCTCGGTCTTAAATACTTAAGCTTACTAAAAATTAGAGGATAATTTTTTTTTTATATCATATTGATAGACTAGTCTATATAGGTAAACTTTCCATACATACACATTACTTGTTTACCAAAATGTGAAGTCATACATAATCCTTACATATAACTCAAGTCTTCAAACATCGTATATATAGTATAACACAACTTATTCATATATATATATATATATACATATATATTTAGAGTTTAAAAAAGGTTGCAGAAAAATTTGCGTAGTGGTATCTCACACCGCCTTTTACTTGCCGCATCGTCCACATGGCCCACCAATTAAGCTGCAGGCTTTTTACCTACAATATAAAATATACTAATGAGCTTACGCTCAGCAAGTACAAACTTAATCTTACAAAACATAACAAATATCGTGCAACTTATGCATGAACCAATTATGATCAATTATGAATCTCTTATGCTCCATTATGGACTTATTATCTTGCTTAATATATGTGCCACTTGTGTACATACCAAATGCGCGCAATCCACAGAAATTTAAGGTTTGCAAGGTCCCTAACAATTCTGGGAATCATATACATAACCCTTCACATATCAACAGAAGGTCTGAGAATTTTCTTAAACATATATAATCCTCCACGCATCAACGGGAGGTTGGTATGACTCCTTGCTTGTCTTGGTTTAGTCTTAGCCTTGTTATTTAACTCTTGATGAGGATGCTTAAAATTATGCTTCCACATGAAGTCTTTAACAAAAACTAGTTTCAAGACTAAGATTCTTAACTTGTGATCTTACTAGTCATGATGCATGTGATACATGAATATAGCATGACATAAAGATCAATGGCATAAAACAACTTGTGGCATATTTATAAAACATGGTACTATTTTAAAACATGGCATTATCGTAAAAACATGTCATATACATAAACAGAGCATATCGTGGCATACATGTAAACATGTCATGCTTGAAAATAATTTACTATTTTTCATATTGTAGGTGAGGTTTGTACTTACAGGTTGTCCTAGGTGCTGGGTTTGTTGTTCCAACGAATCCCAACAACAGATTACCCTCATGTTACCATGTAGAGAGTAAGATAAGGATCGACCTATCTTACTGTAAATCAGAACATTCAAGGTTGGCATCCAATCCAACATCCATAAGTAACCTTAGTTACAAGACTAACATATTCAAATAGTATCCTATTTGGTTACTATTCAAAGAGAGAAGGATACCTCTATGTTTGGGATGATTGATCTAGACTTTGGGTTGAGAAAAATTTTTCCTTCTTACTCCACTAACACCAACCGGCCACTCTCTTGCGTTCTCTTTTTTTTTTTTTTTTTTTTTCGGTTCCTAAGGCTAGAGGAGAGGTTGGAAGTGAACTAGAAATTTTTGGGGTCCAACTAAATGATTCACAACTAATCCCACATCACCTATTTATAAGTGAAAATTCTTGATTTTCCAACAATTATTTTTATTCTTAAAATTGCATATTAGGGTCTAAAAACAAAATATTTGCTCAAATACCCCCTTAGGTGGCCGCCATGTGGAGCAATTATAGGCCAAAAATCTCTTCAAAGTTATCCACTAAATTATCCAATCAAAATCTTCCACATAATTCCTTCCAATTTCCAAAAATCCCAAAATTTACATATTTATCCATGATTACTTGGCCTCCAAGTAAGGCCATGTTTGGTCTTTCCTCTCAATATGCAGTTCATTTTCTTGCTAATGCAGATATTACAAATACTGTTTTCAACTATTAATAGTACTGCAATACTAAACTGCAGTCCAAAATTTATCTGCACTTAACTGGACTGCGTGTAGGTTTTTCTTAAGACTTGAAGCTACTAAGTCCTTATTGCTATAAATATTACACCTGATTTTTCTAGAGTGGTCCGATGCCTTATTCTTACTTCTTCATCCGTAATGACGGTCGACTATAGTATAATTTCAATACTGCTTATTATACTGCAGTACCGTTTTATACAGATCATGAGTTATTATGGTCATACTTAAGCTAGAATAAAAACGTAAATCATGATTCTGCCTTTTTACCAAAAGGCCTCGTTCTTGACATAATAAACTTATTATTGGTCTCATAGCTAATTAAACGAGAACTCAAACATATTCTAATAATAAAATTATGAATTTCACATTGATATTCATAATTTTCATGAAACATCACATACACACATAGTACGGACTTAAATTCCTTTATATATAAGAAATCACGAGTCCGTAAAAATTTCGGTTATTACAATCCACCCTCCTTAAAGAATTTTCGTCCTCGAAAATTAGAATAATTTTGGGTGGCTTTTCTTCATAACCTCTTCACGTTCCCATGTTGCTTCTTCACTATTATGATTTCGCCATAGAATCTTAACTAGAGGTATAACTTTGTTTCTTAACACCTTCTCTTCCCGTTCCAAAATTCAACCCGGTTTCTCCTCATAAGTCAAGTCCTCATGAACCTCGATTGGTTCATGGTTCAATACTTGTGATGGATCCGATATATATTTCTTTAGCATCGACACATGAAATACATTGTGCACATATGCTAATTCTTGGGGCAAAGCTAATTTATAGGCCACATTACCTATTCGTTCAAGTATTTTGAATGGCCCTATATATCTTGGACTTAATTTCCCTTTCTTTCTGAATCTCATCACTCTTTTTAATGGAGCAACCTTGAGGAATACCGAGTCCCCAACTTGGAATTCTAGAGGCCTTTGACGTTTGTCGGCAGAACTCTTTTGTCGACTAAATGCAGTTTCCATCCGTTGACGTATAAGTTTTACAGCCTCAGTGGTTCTCCAAATAAAATCCGTAGACACAAGTTCTTTTTCTCTTGTCTCGTACCAACGAACTGGAGATCTACAACTTCTCCCATAAAGAGCTTCATAAGGATCCATCCCAATTGAAGCTTGGAAACTGTTGTTAAATGAGAATTCAATCAAGGGAAGATTCTTATCCCAAGTTCCCTTGAAGTCCATCACGCATGCTCGTAACACATCTTCTAAAGTCTGAATGGTCCTTTCTGATTGCCCGTCTATTTGAGGGTGAAAAGCTGTACTAAATGTAAGCTTTGTACCCATTGCTTGATGTACACTCCTTCAAAATTTAGAAGTGAAATGACCATCACGATCTGAGATAATCGATTTTGGGATCCTGTGATAGCGATCGATCTGCGCAACATACATTTCTTCTAGCTGGTCTACTAAAAAACTAATTTTGATAGCTAAAAAGTGCACGGATTTCATCAATCGATCGACAATTACCCAAATAACATCATTGCCGCTGGGAGTTCGGGTTAAACCAACCACGAAATTCATCGTCACTTGGTCCCATTTCCATTATGGGATGGAAATTTTTTGCAATTCTCCCCCTGGATGTTGATGTTCAACCTTCACTTTCTGACACATGAGGCATTTGCTGACAAATATGGCAACATCATTCTTCATTTTGGGCCATCAAAAACTTTCCTTCAAGTCTTTGTACATCTTTGTGGCTCCAAGATGAATAGAATACGGTGTCTCATGTGCTTCTTTCATGATCTGCTTCTTCAACTCATCCTCATTAGAAAATCTATCTTTCCGATAGAGTATGCCATTATCAGAGATGTTGAAGTCCAACTCCTTTCCTTTTAAGACCTCATTTCTTGTCTTTAGTTGCGAGGCATCTGCTTCTTGACGCTCCTTCATGCCATCCAAAATGGTAGGTTGGAAGGTTAAGGCAGCTAAACTTCCCGTAATAAGCTTGATTCCAACTTCCACTATGTGACGCCCTGACTTCCCAAGCCGGGTCGACACCATACATACTTGTACTTATCTTACTTGAAAATTTGAGATTTAATTTAAAAAAAAAAAACATATATACATAGATTATCTTGTAGAGAAAAACTTGTCATGCATACATACTATACTGAAAATACATTCTCAAGTCTTCAAACTTCATACATACTGCATAACTTAATTTACTTTTGAGATATATACATATTAACTTAAAAATGGTTGCGGAAAATTTTGCGTAGTGGTATCCCACACCGCCCTTCAGCCGTCGCATCATCCACATGGCCCACCACTTAAGCTGCAGGCTTCTTACCTATAGTATGAAATATACAAATGAGCTTTCGCCCAGCAAGTACAAACATATCTCACAAAACATTTTAAACCTCTTAAAAACATGCCAATCATCATGTAATTTATGCATGATCCATTTATGATCGATTTGAATGTCTTATGCTTCATTATGGACTTAATCTTGAACTTATTATCTTATCTTAACATGTGGGCCCATAGTGTACGTACCAAAAGCGCGCAGCCTCCAGACAAAATTAGGGTTTGCAAGGCCCTAAACAGTTCTGGGAATCATAAACTTGACCCTCACGCATCAACGAGCGGTTAATAATCATAACTTAACTTGAACATGTATCCTCCTCGATCACGGGAGGTTGGTACGACACCTTGCTTAACTTGGTTTAGTCTTAGTCTTGTATATTTCAAAACTAAGAATCTTTAGTTGTACTTTTATTAGTCATGGTGCACATGTGACATAGACATGGCATGACTTATCATGACTTAGCATGATATGACATAACATACTTAACATCGCATGACTTAGCATAACTTCTCATGGTATAACATGTCATAGCATAACTTAGCATATCATAGCATGGCATCACATATCAAAAATGTGCAGGGATGTCCTTTTCCTGCACTGTTTTAGAAAATCATGTGTAGGAATTCCCTGTTTCCTGTACAATTTTGGAAATCAGGTTTTAACTATAAAATCTGTTTGGAATTTGAAAAATCTTTCTTCGTGAAAGTTTTAGATCTTGAAAAATACTACAACTTTGGTTCTTTACACAAAACCCTGTTCTGCCTTTAGCTTGTTCATATTCTAATTTGAAACTGGCTGGCCATGCACAAAGTCTGGGCAGACCAGGCTCGGGATTTTATAAAAACGAAGGTCTTTGGAGCCTTATTTTTGAAAACTGTCCGTGCAATCCCCTAGGAAAATCCCTTCTCTACAACTTTCATGTTTTATGTTTTGCCTAATTCGGCCTCTAAGGGCCTCAAAATTGCCTTTCCAGAAAACTGGCCAGTTTTTCCCGAAAACTGGCAGTTTTGTTCTTAACTTGGTTTTACGTCCTAATACGCGCACACTATCTCAACCGCCCACAGCGGGAGCCTAATATCAGTCATGCAGCGGTTTCTAATGTTCCATTCCATCATCACAAATTCATAAATCATTCATGCATTCACATGCAAACCCTTGGGTGTGCATGCACCAAGCTAGGGTTTGCATGATTCTAGGTTTGCCTAACCATTTATCACATCAAACACTTAACATGCATGTTCTAGCATAAACTTAAACATACTTTGGGACATATAACTAAATCATGCTTCAAACATGTAAACTCTAATTTCATGCAACCAAAGCATAAATTCATGCATACTTGGTAAATAGAACCACCTAAACCATAAATTCAAGCACCAACCTAAAAATTCTAAACTAGGGCATAAAAAGTAAATTGAGCTTATGCTCTTACATCCAATGCTTGAAATACACTTAAATTTCCCAAATTGAAGCTCAATTTAAAAGCTTAGGGTCAAAGGGTTTACCTCTAGGGCTTGGAATTTGGTTCTCAAGTTTGGATCCCAAAATTTTTCCCTTTTCCTTGGCTACCACCACAACCGGTTTTCCCCTCCAATGGGGTTCCAAAAATTCAGTCACCCTTTGCTTGTTTTTTTTTTTTTTCACCAAAAATCCGGTCACCCTACACTTGTTCCTCTAGGGTTTCTATTTTTTTTTTTTCCTTTCCCCAGGGTTTGGTTTTGTGAGGGAGAGTGTGAGAAAAAAATTAGCAAGAGTTTGGCTAGATTTCTCTATTTTTCCACTAAAAATCTCCTCCCCCCCCCCCCCCTCACCACTATTTATAGGCTTTTTGAACTTTTCAAAATTGCTAAAAAGTCCTTGAACTAGGATTTAATTATTTTTCTAAAATTACATATTGGTCCTTGAAGCAAAAATATTTGCTAATTAGTCCCTACATGTGGTGGCAGGCCATTTGCTCCCTTGGTGCCCAAGTTTTGCTTACCTCATCATGATGACATCATATACTTACCTCATGCTTACATCATCATATTTTCCAAAATTACACTTTTTGCCCCTAAAGACAAAATATTTGCAATTTGACCCTCCAGGTGGCCGGTCATGTTGGGTGCAAGGTGGTAAAAATTTTGATTTCTTTCCACCATTTTTTTTCTTTTAATCCAAAAATGATGCCATAAATCTAAGATAGGGTGATGTCATCATAAGGCATCGTTTGGCTTGTTTCTTAATATGCAGTCCACTTTTAAGCTAACACAGATATTTCCAATACTGTGCTCACTAATACGCAATATAGTTCAGTACTGTTATACTGAACTGCAGTCCAAAATTTATCTGTGTATAGTCGGACTGTATAAAAATTTTTCTTTTATTCAAAGCCATTTGGCCCTTAATACCCTAATTTAGGTGCTTGATTTTTCTATGGTGGTTTTAAATCTTAATTATGCTATCTTGTCCGTAAAGATGGTTTTCGCAGTATATTTCCCATACTGCTTATCATATCACAGTATCGTCTTATATTTGACCTCTTTGGTCAACCTTTGACTTTTTTGGTCAACTTTGACTTTTTCGGTCAAATTTTGACCAACATAAATTCATGAAATTTCATCATGCCTTTTTTCCTTAAAAGGCCTATTATGGAGTCTTGTGACTTATTTATCGAGAACTCAACCTTATACCGATAAAATTATGAATTTTGTATTGATATTCATAATTTTCATAAAATATCACATAAATACATGGTACGAACTTAGATTTCTTATATACAGGAAAATCATGAGTCCGTAAAATTTTGGTCATTACACACTAGCTCTTTCTGGAGAGGCTCGATTAATGACTGAATTGACATTAATGAGGAGGACGACTTCCGACTAAGGACATCGGCTACTTTGTTGGCCTTCCCGGAGTGGTAACGAATGTCTATGTCATAATCCTTTACTAGTTCAAGCCATCGTCTTTGCCTCATGTTGAGCTCTTTCTGTGTGAATATGTATTTCAAACTCTGACAGTTCGTGTAAACCTCACACCTAGTACCGTAAAGATAGTGTCTCCAGATCTTAAGCGCAAAAACTACCACTGCAAGATCTAAATCATGCGTCGGATAGTTTTTCTCATGATCCTTGAGCTGTCGTTAAGCATAAGCGATAAATTTTTCATTTTGCATGAGTACGGTTCCTAATCCTATCTTGGAAGCATCGCTACATATCACAAAGTTCCCTTCCTCTACAACTGGTATTGTAAGGATTGGAGCACTAGTGAGCTTACTTTTTAGCTTTTGGAAGTTTTCTTCACATTTTGCAGTCCATTCGTACTTCTTTCCCTTACGTGTAAGTGTTGTGAGCGGCGCTGTGATCTTCGCAAATCCCTCGACGAAACGTCGGTAGTAGCCTACTAAGCCAAGGAAACTACGTACTTCAGTGACGCTTTTTGGAGTTGGCCATTTACTTACTGCTTCAATCTTGGCCAGATCTACAGATATACCATCCTTAGAGACCACATGTCTTAAGAAATGAACCTTCTCTAACCAAAATTCACACTTTGTGAATTTAGCATAAAGCTGGTTTTGCTTTAAAATCTATAGAGCGATCCTTAGGTGCTCCTCGTGCTCCTCCTTCGACCTTGAGTAAATCAAGATATCATCTATGAAGACATTAACAAACTTATCCAAGTATTCCTTGAACACTCGATTCATCAGGTCCATAAAGGCAGCTGGAGCATTTGTCAATCCAAATGGCATAACTAGGAACTCGTAGTGTCCATATCGCATACGAAAGGCTGTCTTAGGGACATCATCTTCCCTAATTCGTAGCTGATGATATCCTGATCGCAGGTCAATTTCTGAAAAAATTGAAACTCCTTCAATTGATCGAATAGATCGTCGATCCTAAGTAATGGATACTTATTCTTGATTGTAATCTTATTCAGTTCCCGATAATCAATGTACATCCTGTTGGGATCTATATGTGCCCTAAGGATAGAAAATTAATTATAGGGATTTTCTGTAAATATGACATTTTGATATTAATAAAAAGAGGTTATTCATGTTTAATAAGTAGTGTCCTATTTACTTTCATTTGTTGATTGTATGATTATTTTGAGCAAATATAAAATACTCCTAGGTTGTTGGTAATATATTGGATTACCATATCTAAGCGGGGTATACATAGAAGACGTGGTAATTTGATAACAGTCTAAATAAATGATCCGCAATCGATGGAATAAGATTTGGGGATCTTATTCATGATAAGATTGTAAAGGTTGTCTACTTCCTTGGAGGGATGGTTTGTCTTGACCATCGGATAGGTTCCGAGTAGAAACTTTAATGTATACCAGTATTGAGGTATGACATGGACTGGACCTAAGGTGTTAATTGATTCAGTTTAATAATTCCATTTATAAGAATCAATAACGCTTCGATTATCATCCTGCATTAATCTTAATCTTGAAATGAATACTTGAGTTCGCATCCATGACTTATGCACTTTGATCCACTATAGGTGAGACACTGATAATTGATGGTCAATATACTTGTGTTTTGGGTGTATGACTTATGGATGGAGAAATCAAGATTCATAGATACGGAATCCATAGCTATCTTAACGATAGTACATGTTATCTACTTAAAGGCATTATTCGGGAATTGAAAGATAATATAATAAGATCTTGGTCATCGGTTTACTTTGTGTTCTCTGATGGTTTGCCGATTGTATGGCTTTACAATTGGTGGTTCTTTCAATGGAGAATAATGGAACTTTAAGTTAAAATGATTGAAAAGGTAAAACGAAAAAAGTCCTTAATTCAATCATGGATAACATATGGGGATTAAGCAAGCGATGAATAAATCATGAAAAAAAACACTGCGTTAGAGAGCTTTCATAATACGGTATGTAAACAGGAGTTCTGCTTCAAACTTTTAGTGGAATAGTCCTAAAGTTGATAATTGATGAATAATTAATCCGGGATTAATTTTTCAAAATTATAGGAGCTTCTTTACATTTTTCCATCGGGTCCCTCTACTAGCTCATATAGTTTCACGAAGCGTCTCGGAATTTGTTCCTTATAAGATCGGTAAATTAAATGGGAATTTAACAATGTCTATTAAGACATGGTATACTCTCTAACATGCAATCTCGAAAAAGGATTGAACATGTGAAATTAATGAAGACAAATAATGAGATTTGTCAACATATGATTGGTTGCAAATAAAATAATTATTTTAGTTAATTGAATTTTGGAAATAAGATTGTGTTTGAATTATTTAATTTTTGAAAACAAAATTCTTCTGTCCTAATTTATGGTGCATAAATTTTTAGTGGATGGAGGGAAGAAAATTTTGTTTCAATATATTACAAATATTAAATTATTAATTGATTTAAATAATGGAGCTTATTTGATAGATTTTCTTTTTTTAAAGAATGGTGCACGGTTTTTTTTTTCTGGAAAGGAAATTTAAAATATTCCATTTATTTAAATTAATTAAATATGGATAATGTTTGTGGAAAATATTTATTTAAATTCAAATAAGAAAATATTATTTAAATTCAAAGGTTTAAAAAGAGTTTGAATCTGGATAGGATTAGGACTTTTTGACTAGTTTAGATTCTTGATTTAAATTTGAACCACCAATCAATCTACACATAAGGTGGAGCACGAATTTTTTGAGCATTCTCCAAGCAAAAAGCCGTCCATAAGGTTTAAAGAACCTAGCCCGAAATTCGAATGATCCTTTGGTTCAAAAGATTATCCAGAAAAATAATTATTAATTATTTTTTAAATGGGAGATATTTTTGAAAAAGGATTGGAGTATTATATAAAGGCTAGGGGTTCTTGAAAAAAGCCAACTATCATCATACACATTAGGTGGACAGTTTTTTAAGAGAGAGAAAAACAAAAACTAGGTTTTTTGGGCTTGAGAAAATTTGTCTTTCTTGGGTGTGAGAAAAAGAGAGAAATTTTCACAGAATCAAAACTGTGAGGAAGGTTAAGCCGAGTGATATTTTTTATAGAAAGTTAACCGGTTCCTGTTTTGTAGTTTTGAAGAACAAACCCGGATCGAATTCTCAACGAGGTACATCGGGATTGAGAAAGTGGGATCTAGACTTCGGAAGAATTACCGGTCACTTGGATTCATAGCACGTGTGCCCACACACACTTTGAGACGTGGGGACTCAAGAATAGTATTGAAGACACGTTGGTCGACGCTCTAGTAATTCCGGAATCTGAGAAACAAGGTACGTTTGATCATGCATTTAATTTATTGTTATATACATCATGAGCTTTTTTTCTGAATTGGCATAAAAATTTTAAAACTTCCACTGTGCCGTAACTCTGATATCGGATCCGTTTTTCCAACACATCCTTAGGGTGCCATCCTTCTTTTTTACAAACAAAACTGGGGCTCCCCATGGTGAATAGCTCTGATGGATGAATCCTTGATCCAGGAGCTCTTGCGATTGAATTTGCAGTTCCTTAAGTTTGGTGGGGGCCATCCTATAAGGTGCCTTGGACACTGGTGCTGATTTGGGAACTAATTCAATCTCAAAAGGAATCTCTCGCTCTGGCGGCAATCCTGGTAAATCTTCAGGAAAAACTTCTATAAAATCTTTGACTATCGGTACTTCCTCCGGCCTACTCTTGGTTTCTTGTGTCTTATCCACTATATTGGCCAGAAATCCAATACATCCTTCTACCAACAACTTTCTAACCTTTAGTGCCGAAATGAACATTTTCAGCGGTTTTGGAGTTGATCCTCTAAAAATGAACTTCTCGCCTCCAGTTGGCTTAAACGTGACAATACGACGTTGACAGACTATAATTGCGTTGTATTTCCCCAAGAAGTCCATACCCAAAATGACATCGTAGTCATATAGGTTAATGACAATCAGATTGACATACATTTCCCTACTACATATAATTATTGGAACGTGACGTATCCAATAATCATACAACAAAATTTCCCCAGAAGGTAATACAGTCCTAAATGTTCTTCCAATTCTATCGCTTCTTCTACCTAGTTTCTTAGCAAACTTAGGTGATATGAATGAATGCGTAGCTCCAGAATCATTTAACACATAGGCATCTTGTTGGGCAAAAGGAAGCTGACCTGTCACCACCGTGAATGGTCCAGCTTGAACATCTTCCTTAGTGTAGGCATAAATGCGTCCCTGAGGTTTTGGAGCTTCAAGTCTGCCTTGAGAGATTGCAGGTCCTTCGAGCTTCAACTGTGCTGCATGAAGTTGATATCCCTGACCTCTCTGATGGTTCTACAGGTTTTGGGAATTAGAGTTGCAATGTTTAGCGTAGTGGCCTTCCTTGCCACACAAGAAGCAGTGATTGGTTCCAGCACGACAATCTCCCGGGTGCTTCCTTCCACATTTTTGACAAGTGGGATAACTGTTGTGATCAGAAGCATTCTTCTTTTGGGGAGAATTCTGTTGATTCCCCAGTCCTCCTGCATTCCATTTTCTTTTCTGATAATTATTGTCGTACTGCTTATTGTTGCTGTTTCGACAAAAAGGTACTCCTTGACCTCTCTGCTGGGGGATTTGACTTGGTCTTGCATGATTCTGCTTAGCTTGGGCCTTATCTTCCTTTTTAGCCTTAAAGAACTTAGCCCGTGCTCTTTGTTCTGCCCTACCCAGTATTCAGCTCGAATTGCCCGATTGACACATTCAGCAACGGTGGCACTGCAAATTACTATTGCCAAATCAGAGCGGAACATCCTCATCATCCTTCTTACTTTGTCCCTCTCGAAACTGATGAGGTGAAGACAGAGACGTGCTAGCTGTTCAAACTTTTTGACAGCTTCAGCTATAGACAGATTACCCTGGCGAAAACTATTGAACTCATCTTGTTAACCTTCCATAACCTCTGTGTTGAAGTATTTCTATTTGAATTCATCAACAAAGTCTTCCCAGGTCATTTGAGTAACATCCCGCCGAATCTGGATTGTTTCCCACCAGAGACGAGCATCTTTCCTTAACATAAATGATGCACAAAGCACTTTCTCTTGATCATTGAGCCTCAAAAAGTTCAGGATGACCTGGAGGTCAACTAGCCAATTGTCAGCCTCAATCGGGTTTGTTGACCCTTCAAATTTCGGTGCTTTCATGCGCCAAAATTTGTCATAGAGCTCTTCCGGAGTTCGAACCAGGGGTGCTGGTCGAACAACTAAAGGCACAACAGGAACTTCTTCTGGAATCACTGGGTCAGCGTTAGGAATTTCCGGTGCAATAGGTTGATTCACCGGTGCTGGCGGTACTCCGACGTCAAGAGGTCTCTGGTTCTGTTGAGCCAATTGAGCTCTAAGGCCACCTATCTTTTGTTCTTGGGCTAACATCATTTGTCTTAGTTCATTCAGTTGGGCCGCAAGATCAACGTCTTGGGTTTGTGCCATTCTACGTCTTGGTGGCATGGTTCTATACAGAAACTATGAAATAAGTTTCCCATTTTGAGATCATGTCTCTTATATGGAACCATAATCTTATTTCCATATCACAATGTAACATAGAATATTTCTGAATCCATCATAATATTGTTCATATTTCCTTCATAACATGAGTACATAATCATCACATTTAGGAGGATATAAAACTTTCCATCATGTTCGCACATCACTTAGTTGCCACCACCAAGCTAAGGCACCGCCCAACATCTTCCCCGTATCTAACATTATTCTTATGTGGGCAAGAGTTCCACAAACATGACACGTAACTTCCATGATTTTGATCCAATTCCTTAGTATGAAAAGTTCCCGGCTATCACCATACCAGGGTGGAGTAGTCCTTTAAAAGCATCAGGAGTATCATCCTCTAGTGTGGCCATTGCCGAGATATGCTCATTACATACGCAAGATCTTAACTAATCCTAACTATAGGAAAAAAAAAAAAAAACTTAACTTACTTGGGCATTACAGAAACGATGTGAAGCAAGGTGAAGTAGGCTGGCAGGATATCGCTCTGATACCAACTTTGTAACGTCCCGACCTACGTAGGGCCGTTACCATGCTTACTTAAATTAAATCTCAGTTTTAAATACTTAAGCTTACTAAAAATTAGAGGATAATTTTTTTTATATAGCATATAGATAGACTAGTCTATATAGTGAAGTCATACATAATCCTTACATATAACTCAAGTCTTCAAACATCATATATATAGTATAACACAACTTATTCATATATATATATATATACATATATATTTAGAGTTTAAAAAAGGTTGCAGAAAAATTTGCGTAGTGGTATCTCACACTGCCCTTTACTTGCCGCATCGTCCACATGGCCCACCAATTAAGCTGCAGGCTTTTTACCTACAGTATGAAATATACTAATGAGCTTAAGCTCAGCAAGTACAAACTTAATCTCACAAAACATAATAAATATCGTGCAACTTATGAATGAACCAATTATGAATCTCTTATGCTCCATTATGGACTTATTATCTTGCTTAATATATGAGCCCCTAGTGTACGTATCAAATGCGTGCAATTCACAAAAAGTTAGGATTTGCAAGGTCCCTAACAATTCTGGGAATCATATACATAACCCTTCACGTATCAACGGAAGATCTGAGAATTTTCTTAAACATACATAATCCTCCACACATCAACGGGAGGTTGGTACGACTCCTTGTTTGTCTTGGTTTAGTCTTAGCCTTGTTATTTAACTCTTGATGAGGATGCTTAAAATTATGCTTCCACATGAAGTCTTTAACAAAAATTAGTTTCAAGACTAAGATTCTTAATTTGTGATCTTACTAGTCATGATGCATGTGATACATGAATATGGCATGACATAGAGATCAATGACATAAAACAACTTGTGACATCACTACTACAAATTTGGCATTCCACGACGGTACATCAACGACCGTTTTCTTAAAAACCGTCGTGGAAAATTCGAAAAAACACGGAGCGGAAAAAATTTTCCGAAAACCGTCGTGGAAATGCAGGATACCACGACCGTTTTAAAAGACCGTCGTGGAAACGGGGGCTTCCATGACGGTTTGTAAAAACCGTCGTGGAAGCGTGGAGCTTCCACGACCGTTTAACTAAACGGTCGTGGAAGTTCCCGTGCTTCCACGACCGTTTAACTAAACGGTCGTGGAAGCTCCCGTGCTTCCACGACCGTTTAAGTAAATGGTCATGGAAGCCCCCGTGCTTCCACGACCGTTTAAGTTAAACGGTCGTGGAATCACGGCCTTCCACGACCGTTTGTACAAACGGTCGTGGAAGCCCCCGTGCTTCCACGTCCGTTTATTTAAAGACGGTCGTGGAATCACGGCCTTCCACGACCATTTGTACAAACGGTCGTGGCAGCACGGGGGCTTCCACGACCGTTTACTTAAAGACGGTCGTGGATATCCGAGTTTCCACGACCGTTTTTCAGAAACCGTCGTGTAAAAGTAGCGAAAAATTTAAAATGAACGCCGAGAGTTTATTGTTGCCGTCAAAATTTTTACAGCTACAAATCATCCGAATATAAAGTCAGATCCCTCCGAATACAGGCAGGCAGTACACCGTGTGGACGTCCATCGCCATCGTCTATATATATCCATCATTATAATTTATCTGTAAGTGATTGACTTGTTATTGTTGTAATATTGATGATTTGTGGATATGATCATTTTATAAATTAAGGTGTTTTTTGCTTTATATATATATTTTGGGATCGATTTAGAGTTAAATTGTGCAATGGGTGGAAATAAATTAATTGTGTGATCAAGTAATGTTAGATACCTTAATTATATTATGGATTTAGATGGTTTTGTATTTTAATTATATTTGTTATGTTCTTAATTCGATTTTCAAATGTTGAAAAACCGATTAATGGGCCGTTGTTAATTAGTAATGAAAATTATATATGCATGTTACATTAAATAGAGTACTCGACCTTGTAATAAATTATTTAATTTAAATTTTTTTTTTAGGATTTGCAAATCATGGATAGGAAATGGATGTGGTTTGATAGATTGTCTAAAGCATATGGAGATGGTGTTGAAGATTTTTTGTCATTTGCCAAAGCTCACATACAAGATGATAAGATTCCGTGTCCGTGTCAAATTTGTGGTAATCATAGATCTCATTCCATTGATGATGTTAGAGGGCATTTGCGCGCTTATGGGATTATTTGTTCTTACCAAACTTGGTATTTACATGGCGAAGCTTTTTTCAATATTAACTCTACATCGACGAGCACTAAAGGTAAAGAGCCTATTGTTGATGAAGACGTTGGTGATAATATGTTCAATATGGTGAATGATTTGGAAGAGAACTTTGTGCACCGTCCGGAGTTATTTGAGGCAATGATTAATGATGCCGAAACGCCCTTGTATGCCGGGTGTACAAAATATACTAAATTAGGGGCATTGGTTAAATTATGGAATATGAAAGCGTCGGGCGGGTGGACGAATTCTAGTTTCACGACTCTTTTAGAATTTCTAAAAGATGTTCTACCGGAAGATAACAAATTGCCACCTAGTATGTACGAGGCGAAGAAGACGTTGAGCACTTTGGGAATGGAATATGAGAAAATACATGCCTGTCCAAATGATTGCGTCCTTTACCGGAAAAAATATGAAACTTTACATGAATGTCCGGTTTGTAACGAGTCAAGATGGAAGAAGGGCAAGATGCCATCGAATGGTAGAAAAGGAGTGTCGGTTAAGGTGTTATGGTACATTCCACCGGCACCACGTTTGCGTCGTTTATTCCGCAATGCCGAGCATGTTAAAAGTTTGACATGGCACCATGATAAACGTGTTGATGATGGAAAACTTAGGCATCCGGCCGACGCACCTCAATGGAAGACCTTTGACGACAATCATCTAGATTTCAGTGCAGAACCAAGGAATTTACGTCTCGGTTTGTCGACGGACGGAATGAACCCACATGGTAACATGAGTAGTCGGCATAGTACCTGGCCAGTCATACTTGTCAACTACAATCTCCCACCAGAATTGTGCATGAAGCGGAAGTTCTTGATGTTGACGTTATTGATCTCAGGCCCACAACAACCAGGGAATGACATTGACGTGTACTTGGCACCATTAATCGATGACCTCAAAAGCTTGTGGGAAGACGGTTTACAAGTTAAAGATTCTTACCGTCAAGATACGTTCAATCTTCGTGCAATGTTGATTTGGTCAATTAATGACTTTCCTGCACTTGGCAACCTCTCTGGTTATCCTGTTAAGAGTTCTATCGGTTGTCCAGTTTGTATGAAGGAAACATCTTCCATCCGGTTGAAGAATGGTAAGAAAACCGTTTACCTCGGTCACAGGAGATTCTTGCCAACAAATCATCGATACCGCAAACAAAAGAAGGCTTTTTGATGGTAAGACCGAAGAAAGATCAGCTCCTCGGATTTTGTCAGGCGATGTCGTTTATGAGATGGTTAAAGATGTGAAAGTAGTTTTGGGGAAGAGAAAACGTAAGGCTCCGGATGTCGATGGACCTTGGAAGAAGAAGTCAATCTTTTACGAACTTCCATATTGGAAGTCACTCTACATTCGTCATTGCTTAGATGTTATGCATATTGAGAAAAATGTTTGTGAATCGATAGTGGGCACGTTGCTTGACATTCCAAACAAAACTAAAGACGGTGAAAAGGCACGGTTGGATCTTGAAGAGATGAAGATTAGGCCAAATTTGCTCCCCGAGAAAAGATCGAACGGCACATACTTACCTCCGGCAAAGCACACATTATCGAGACAAGAGAAGAGAAAGCTTTGTGAATGGCTTGCGTCCGTGAAAGTGCCAAGTGGGTACTCTTCCAACTTCAAAAGGTTGGTGTCGATGAAGGATTTGAGGCTCATTGGAATGAAAACACATGATTGTCATATCTTGATGCAACAATTATTACCTCTTGCATTGCGGGGAGTTTTAACGAAAGATGTGCGATATGCAATTACGAAGTTATGCTCATTTTTCAATTCAATATGCTCGAAGGTAATTGATCTACTGATGCTTGATCCGCTGCAATCGGAATTGGTAATGACATTGTGCATGCTTGAGAAGTATTTCCCACCAGCCTTTTTTGATATCATGATCCACCTAACGGTGCACTTAGTTCGGGAAGTTAAACTATGTGGACCGGTCCATATGAGGTGGATGTATCCTTTCGAAAGGTACATGAAGGTTTTGAAGGGCTATGTGAAGAACCGAAATAGGCCGGAGGGATGTATAGTGGAAAACTACATAGCCGAGGAGTCAGTTGAATTTTGCTCCGAGTATTTGTCTAACGCGGACCCAATAGGGTTGCCAACGAGCGGTCAAGTTACGTCGAAAGGACTATCCGTGGGCGTTCATTCACCAGTAAATCGAGATGAATGGGAAAAGGCTTGTCTGTACGTTTTGCACAATGCTAAGGAAGTGGAGCCTTTCATTGAAGTTCACATGGCGGAATTAAGAGTTGCGAATCCGAGGAAAACCAGATCTGAGAAGTGGATTCAAGATGAGCACAACCGGACATTTCGGGAGTGGCTAAGAAAACATTTGCATATGAAGCCTGGCCTTTCCGAAGACTTAATGAAGCTAGCAAGAGGACCGTCATCGATAGTCACACGATATACATCGTACTCTGTCAATGGCTACTCCTTCTACACTCGTGAAAGAGATGCGAAGCATACCGTCCAAAATAGTGGTGTCAGCCTCCGTGCCGAGTCTATGCATATTTCATCTGCAAAGGACAAGAACCCGGTATATGGTAGCATGAACTACTTTGGGTTCATTGACGATATTTGGGAACTAGATTATTGCGGCTTGCGGATAGCACTTTTTAAATGCAATTGGGCTGACAATAATTTTGTTAAGATTGATAGGGCTGACAATAATTTTGTTAATTTTGTTAAATGCAATTGGGCTGACAATAATTTTTAAATGCACTTTTTAAAAGTTTATGTTAAATATTATTCTCGATGTAACCACGACAGTTTTATTCAAAAACCGTCGTGGTATCTAACATACCACGACGGTTAATCTTTTAAACCGTCGTCGTATCATTTTAAACCCATTTGTATTTTTTAACAATGGAAACCACGACGGTTTCCTATTTAAACCGTCGTGGTTTCTAGATACCACGACGGTTTATTCGTGAAACCGTCGTGGTATCGTAAATTTTGTTTTTTTAAAAAAATACAAAAATTAAAAAAAAAATTAAAATTTTTTTAGTAACCACGACGGTTTCCATGGAAACCGTCGTGGTTTCATAAAATAATAATAAAAAAAATTTTAATTTTTTTAAAAAAAAAATAAACAATCTTATACCACGACGGTTTCCATGGAAACCGTCGTGGTTTCATAAAATAAAAATAAAAAAAAAATTTTAATTTTTTTTAAAAAAAATAAACAATCTTATACCACGACGGTTTCCATGGAAACCGTCGTGGTAACGAGGAAACCACGACGGTTTCCATGGAAACCGTCGTGGTTTCGTAAAATAATAAAAAAAAAAAATTTCGAAATTTTTTTTTTTAATTTAAAAAAAAAAAATATATTTATATATATATACCACGACGGTTTCCATGGAAACCGTCGTGGTACCCGGGGAATTTAAATTTCCCCCGAAAAACGTGCGCGCGCATTATTTTCTGTCAATTTCTAAGTGTTTGTCCACTTCCATCTCTATTTCCCTTACTTTTTCGGCATTCTCCCCCTTATTTTACATTGGTTGTCTTCCCAATCTCCATTAATTCTCTATCTAACTTTTGCCAATCTCCCATTTTTCTCTTAGTTTCCTCTCTCTCCTCGCCGACGCCGTCCACCAAGCCAATTTTTCTCCCTCTTTCTCCTTCGGTAGCCCACGACCCACGGCCTTCCTCTCTCTCTCCTCGCCGTCGCCCACGAGACCCACGGCCTCCCTCTCTCTCTCCTCGCCGTCCCCAACGTCGCCCACGGCCTCCCTCTCTTTCTGCTCGCCGTCGCCCACGAGACCCATGGCCTCCCTCTCTCTCTCCTCGCCGTCGCCAACGTCGCCCACGGCCTCCCTCTCTCTCTCCTCGTCGTCGCCCACGAGACCCACGCCCGCCCTCTCTCTCTCCTCGCCGTCGCCAACGTCGCCCACGGCCTCCCTCTCTCTCTCCTCGCCGTCGCCCACGAGACCCACGCCCTCCCTCTCTCTCTCCTCGCCGTCGCCAACGTCGCCCACGGCCTCCCTCTCTCTCTCCTCGCCGTCCGCTTGACACGATTTACAGCAACTTCATCGACGCACTTCCCGTGGTACGTAGAATATGCGCCTGAATCTATGCAATTCAGTTCGTCTTTTTTAATGATTTTTCTGTTAAAGATTTGGTTAATTTTGATTGAAGTTGATGTGTGTGATCCACAATGTTTTATTTTGCGCGTTTTTTGCATTTTAGTATTTTCATATGCGCCAGAATCTATGCAATACACTTTTCTTATTTGTTTCTTTTTATTTTAATTTTTTCTTGTGAAGTGTGTACCGATGAAATGCTTTGTGCTAGCAGTACAACTTTTATCCCATATATATATATATATATGTATAATATAATGTAATTTGAGTATAAGCACGTGGACTGAAACTTGCCTATCAATTGTTGATTGCTCACCTTTTCTTTTTGCCTTTGCTTTTTCTAAAGGTTAGATATTATAAGCTTTTATGGAAATAGCAGACATCATAGTAGATTTTATTGGTCAATTGTAATTGTTCATTATTGTTCCACATTTGATATTAAAAGGAAACGTTTTTTATGAATTGGTTTTTGTGGGACGGACATACGATTGTATCATGGTATCATTGGGTTGTGTTACGTACGGAGAATGTCAATTTTCCGGATAAGTTTTTTATTGTGTTGGTTAAATATTCGCGTATGCCATGTTGGCTAAATTGCCTTGATGCATTCTAATTAGTATTAGATTAAACTAAATTCCGTGGGTAAGGCACGGAATTGGGGATTTTACGGGAAAATGGTTGATTTTGACACTTATATTTTAGCATTTGACATTGTCGATAAATTGCATAATTGGTTATGTTGTATGTTATTTCTATAAATATAAGTAAATAGTATATGTTAAGTTGGACGGATTTACAATCTTTTTTTGTGTTTGGGTGGCATGATTACAAGTTAAATTCGATGACAAATTTTTTTCATTTGTGAATGGCCACCTTACTAGAGTTGCATTAGGTTGATTTAAAATGTCGCAAGATCACGAGGAGGGATGCTCAACGCAAACTCATGTTGGAAAACCTCGCCGAACCAACTCACCTAGATTCAATCCCGAGCAAGATGGTCGACGAAGAGCGACTCTAATGACAAGAGTCCACCAAGTAAGGACAAAGGGGGAACGAATTGAAGTTTCGTTTGACGGTAAAGGGCAACCTATAGGGAAGGCAGGTGATGAATTACAGAGTTGGATTGGAGTGCTTGCTCGAGAGCACATACCCATTTGGATATCCGACTTTAGAAGTGCCGATTTAGCTCCAAGGAAAGAACTAGTGTGGATGGAAGTTGTAACTTCATTCACTGTTGACGAATCCAACAAAAGAAGAATTTTGAAGTCTTGTGGGGAGTCAGCTAAATGCTTTCGATACGATCTCTTCCAAGCTTTTGTCAGAGATCATCTTGATGACGAAAATGTGTGGCAACGACCGCCAAAAGTTGTTCACAATTACCCCACCATCACCCAGGAGGATTGGGAAAAATTCATTGCGTACCGACGTACCCCGGAATTCAAACGACTGTCCGAACAAGGAAGTGAGATAAGAAAGAAGAGCAAATACAGATCAACAGGGGGCCGAGACGGCTATAGGAAACGTGACCAAGCTCATGTAGGCTATTTACTTGGACAAATTGTGATAAGGGTATGTTGTACTTCCAATTTATTCGCTTATGTTTACTAACGCTAATTATTGGGATGCAGTTCGAAAAGTTTGGAGAATATGCAAAACGGTATGACAGCTGGCTGGACATGCGCGTCAAACCCGATGGAGGATTTAAGAAGGAAGAATTTAAAAATATTGCCGAGCATATAGTAAGTTTTCGAATCCATTTATAATATAATCATTCCGTAAACTCTTTTATGTTTGCAAGTTCATAACATTTTCTCTAATTGTTACAGGACGAGTTTACTCAACAAGAGACACAAGGAAGTTTTGAATCTGTGGGGACAGAGGACATATTGACCAAGGCATTAGGCAATGCCGAGCATTCGAGACGGATTCGGGGTCAATCTAAGTTTGTCAAGCAGTCGCAATACTTCAACCTTGTGCATCCGTCAAGGCAAAAAGATGAAGTCTCGGATATGAAACTAAAGATTGCCGCATTGGAAAGAACCGTACAGGAACTTTGTGCGAAGCATGGCATAAACCGAGAGACTATGGCCGAGGAGATGACCGCACCTACCGTAGATCAACACAACAGCTTCAAAGCTAGTTGCACTTTGAATGAAAAAGAAGCTGGGCCGTCGGATCCGAATCCTATGCCGAACGCAAGTAAGGAATGCCAGCTGTTTATTCCTGATTTAGTTAACGGAGAAGTCGTTCTTGTTGCAATCGGCAGGGCATACGTGGACTGTGTTCCAACCGACACAGTCCATGGGATTCCTTTAGGTGAGGAGAATGTACGAGTGACCGTTACGGTCCTAAAAATAAATCGTGCACTCCTACCAATTCTGACAAACGAAGCCACATCTGTAGAAGAAGTTGTCGGTGGGTTTGTTGCTTGGCCGAAAAGTTTAGTCGTCGTGCAAACTAGTTTGAGCCAGGCAAGTAAAGGTCCCAGTCGTGCTCATGAAACACAGGCTGAGGGAAGCAAACGTACGAAAAAGAGAGCAGGGAGGAAGAAAATACAGTCACAACCGGAGGTAGAACAACAACCGGCGCAAGAAGAAATGCCTTCGTTTAACCTTAATGATGTTTCCTTCGAATTGAGACCTTTGGCATTTTACGCACAAAGTTCCATGCGGGACGGTACACAAATAGTCTGCCCACAACAACACTTCGTCATGGGCGATGAGATGCCCATATATATTGGGTTTGAAGATGTATATCATTTCATTTCATTTAAAGAATTTAGTGCAAACAGCATAATGGTTTACATCAGGTAATACATTTATCCTTAAATAATTTAATTATTTATCTTCTTAATCTTATATATGTTGTTTTTCTGTAACAAGTGTGCCTACTTATTTTGTAGATACTTAGTCGAGTGTTGTGCAAGAACAGGTATGGATCAACAGTTCGAGTTTATTTCACCAGTCCTTGTCTCACCAGTTCAGCAGAATGTAGATCGGGCCACCTACGTACGTTCGAGAGAGGGCCGAATGTATTCTACGGATCATAAGAAACGCACCAAAGGGAAAGCGGTTTCTTATGCCATATAATAGCGGCCAACATTGGATATTGGCAGTGATTGATCCGTGGGATGACTCGGTCATGTACTTTAATCCTCTAGGAAACGCACCGGGTGATGATTTTAAAGACCTAATTACGACGTAAGTATTCTTTTATGTGTTTATATCTATGATTAGACATAAAATAATTGTTATTGTAATTGCTTTGAAATTTGTCAAATTGATAGGGCACTTAATGATTGGAAACTGTTGGTGGGAAGCGGAATGAGACAGCGACGCAACTGGCAAACGTTGATTGATACCGTTCAATGTCCAATACAGGAAGGTTATGTAGAATGCGGTTATTTTGTGTTAGCTTACATGCGAGAAATAACCTATACTGCTGATGGACTAGCCGTGCTTCAAACCAAGGATTTTTATACTGATGCTGACATGAGTTTGGTTAGGACCGAGTGGGCTAATTTTGTAATGCGGTTTATACAATATTGACTAGAAACAATATAGAGAATTTTCACTAGCTATCGTTATATTAGTTGTTGTTGTACAATTTTATCTAAGTAATTACATAATACTTTTGGAAATTCGATTGCATGTGTAACGTATTAACATACGAAATTTACTACCCGTGAGAAATGAAACGAATTTGCCAAATTTTTAAAAAAAAAAAAAAAATTCGCACCGACGACGGTCTCTCGGTCAGATCGTCGAGGTATCAACGGGATACCACGACGGTTTTTAAATGGGCCCGTCGTGGTATGGTCTTAAAATCAGGCAGAATGTGAAATTTTTCCACATTACACGACGGTTAAAAAACCGTCGTGGAATCTCAAAAGATTCCACGACTCTGGATTCCACGACGGTTGGAAAACCGTCGTGGAATCGACACCACGACGGTTTTTAACCGTCGTGGTATCCCCTTTTTCTAGTAGTGCATGTTTATAAAACATGGTACTATTTTAAAACACGGCATTATCATAAAAACATGTCATATACATAAACAGGGCATATTGTGGCATACATGTAAACATGTCATGCTTGAAAATAATTTACTATTTTTCATATCATAGGTGAGATTTCTACTTACAGGTTGTCCTAGGTGCTGGGTTTGTTGTTCCAACGAATCCAAACAACAAATTACCCTCCTGTTACCAAGTAGATTTGGTACCGTAATAGACTATATGCTCTGTTTTTATTTCTAATGGACAAAGATGAGAAGAACCCTTCATTATTTATTTATTCATGTAATAACAGAAAAAAGAAGAGAGAAATTATTCATTACCTCAGCCAAAAAAAAAATAAAAAATAAAAAATTTATTTACTTTTGAGCCTCTCCTGCAAATGCAGTAGCCAAGTAAAAGGATCACAGAAACACCTCCAATGACAGCTCCAACTATAACTGCTTTCACTCTACTATCATCTCTTTTGGATCTTCCTTTAATTAAACCTGGGCCTGAGATATGCAAAATTCAAGTTAATTAAGATAACTTATTTTCTTAGAGAGAATAAATGAAGTAGAAAGATGATTTTACCTGGTTCTGAATTTGAGACACGGATAAATATATCTTGCCTATTATTGGAAAGTGTCCGAATATCCATCGGATCTCCATACCAGATGACACAACCACTGCCATTTCCTCTGATATCAGAAATTGTATAAGCGATACAAGAACAGTTGTTCAAGCATATTGTCCTACACTCCTCAAGTGTCAGATTTTCCTCCGTCCAATAATACGAAGTATCTGGAAGTTTCAAGCCAGAAATTTTCAAAAACACATCTTTATCTTCATGTTCGCAACTTGGAGCATTTTTCCGTACACATCCTTCAGACAAGTCCATTGAATCCCATTTCTCTAGAGACTTGGGCTTGAATCCTATTAGGCATTGGCAGATTGGATTGTCATTTATCACACAAATTGCTTTAGCTCCACAGATACCATACCTATCACATTCGTCTCCACGCATGAATGAGTCAACTCCCCAAGATTGATCTGCCTCGATCCATGTAAGCTGTTGACAGGAGCTTATAGTTTGCTTCATCACTATTCTGGTGATCACCGACCTTTTCCTGAGGCTATACGTGTAGTAAACTTCATCATTGTTGTAGACAATGCCTTTGTCAAGAAGATTAGACGTTGAATCTGATGAGCGACTGCAGCTAAGGCCAAACCATGATCCAGTGCGATAGTTTTTTGAGGTGCCATTCCAGATGTAAGCATCAGTTAATGGATGAAGTTGCGGACCAAACTCAATCCCAAAAATGAAATCTCCGGGACATGGGTCATACTAATTCTTCCACGCTGTGAGATTCCGCCGAATTCCTGTCCTAAAATCCCACCCAATTTTCATACCTGGCAGCAATGTTTCTAAAGGGTAGTCAAAGCTTTGCCACAGATAGTTCTCAGCTGAGTTTGAATCTTCCTCTTCTCGTATTACAAGATTTCCAGAATCTAGAAGCTCTGCTACAGGTTTCCGGATTTCTTTCGATAAGTTCGTTGACCACACAACACTCGTATGTTGATACAAGATCACAAGATTCCTTCGTTGTTTATCATCAACACGCCAGAAGCATCGTTAATCGGACTGCACCTGTTTGCAACCCAAACGACAGTTGGAACTGGGATGTTCTTGTACCAAA
>BKCH01002021.1:0-69254 GCA_008635985.1 Ficus erecta | reverse complement strand
GAGCTTCGAAGGCGCTTGAGCAAAAGAGTGATGGGCAAAGCAGACAACCACAACACCAGAATCATCAGCAGGGTACACAGCCCTCAACATCTCCGAATGATCCGAATACCTCTGCGATGTCAGCATACGACACGCCCACACCTGGCCCTACATTCGCCACGTACAGATTCTCACTCACCTCCGACTCATCCTTTTGCCCGCCTGAATCTCAACCGGACCCATCACTCTCCCCCTCTCTCAACCCTTCAATTCAATTCACTCACTGCTTTCCCTTCGTTTCATTTACTTTGTATATTGTACAGGACAGAGAGCCAACCTGAACCAAGAATTGTTCTGTATTTACAGTTCTAGCCCCACTGTTGCTTCTCTTTGTTATAGCTTTGCTTTTTTCCTTCTTGTCATTGACTCAGAGTATTGGGCTGAAAGTTTTGGGCCAAGGCTGCATTTCGCCTCTCGGAAAATTGGGTGATTTGTAGGATTGCCACTCAAAAAGCACCTCTCGATTATTGCCTAAACTATAATAACTTCAGTTATTTTGACCTCCAATTAGATAAGTATGGAGGCCATCCAAGGAACCTAAGTGTTAAAGTAGAGAAGCAACCAAAAATCAAAACAAAAGGGAAAGCTGGCTCGGGTACCGGGAAGTGGGAAGGAAGGATTCCCCACTCAAATCAATTTTCATTTTAGAAAACAAATCACATATCATATATTAGCTTAACACAATCATTCTAAATTGTCTAGAAATAAAATTTTGTTGATATTATGTTGGTCTTCAAATTATAATGTTCCCAGAACATTTAATAGTAATAATAAGAAAAAACCACAAGATTAGAAGTTTGAAGGAGATTGATCAGAGCTACTGCAGTGAAAACAAATTTTCCATTTTCAAAATGGAAACTGAGTTTGATTTAGAGAGCAAAAGTCGGGATCTAGACAAAGGACAGTTTTGTGTCCCCATTCCAAATCCCATCCCGACAATGCAAATGGGGCGGGTTGGCTCTCCATTATAATCTTTTTATATTAGGTCTATAATTGCAAGTCTAAAGTTTGTTTGTTTAATATTGAAGAAAATTTGCATCTCTTAGTATTACAAGAACATTATCATATTAAAAATCAAATGGATTAAAATATACACACACACACACACACACACACATATATATATCAACGTCACTATTCAGTTGCTTCTATGTTGTATATGGGTTTCTACTTTTGGAAAGAAGGTAAATTAAAAAAAGCTTACTCATCTGTTGATTTACAATTCA
Source organism: Ficus erecta (assembly GCA_008635985.1). Classification (NCBI taxonomy): domain Eukaryota; kingdom Viridiplantae; phylum Streptophyta; class Magnoliopsida; order Rosales; family Moraceae; genus Ficus; species Ficus erecta. Next base: position 67,989 of record BKCH01002021.1, on the reverse strand, counting down.
AATTCTAAGTTTCTTTCAATTTCTGCATTCAAAAATATCAAAAGGTTAAGATAACTTCCAATTAAAAGTCATAATCAGATTAGTATTCACTATTTCAATGTAAATTAGTTGTACCCCCCTCTCCACAGTTTGGAGTTTGTGAATGAAAAATATCAATATCATTACTATTATAATAATAACAATAAAATAAATAAATAAATAAAAAAGCCAATGCCTCAAATGGGTATTCACAAAATCAATCAACTAAACATTGTCTCTCGGAAATAATTAACCTACCAAAACAAAGAAGAATATTCCCCAAATATATAAATATATATATATACGTGCATATATTATCCAGAATTCCAGATGAGGGTTTTAGATAAGGAAATAAAGAAATTAGGGCTAAAACGTACCAAAACAGCCCGATCTAATTCAATGGAGCTCGAATCCATTAACCTGGTGGCGCGAGGCCGGCGACGGCACGGCGATTAGGTGAAGTCACGGCGGAGCTCGAGACAACTGCGGTGGTCGGAGAGCAGAGCAAGGGATCGCTAGGGATGGTGGAAATGAAAGGTTTTATACTTTTATTCGGGTTTTTTGTTTTTATTTAGCGGGGATGGCACGTGCAAATGTTTAGCAATTATGTTATTAATCTATAGAATTTATAGCTATATAGCTTTTTTTTTTTTTTTTTTTTTAAAGAAGTTTTTTAATAAATAATTAAAAAAAATTAAAAATTAGTTAAATTTTTTTCTTTCTAAAATGATTAATCAACTTTTTTAAATACTCAATTAATAATTGGACCACGTAAATCATAATGTAAATCATCAAATTTCATGGTCAATCAATGATTGATCATTAATCAATCACCAATTTTTATAGTTAATCACTGATTAATCAAATCTAAATAAAAAAAGTTTGGTCATCTTTTAGATTAAGTGATTAAAAAAAGACCACCCAGCCTAATCTTGTGTTATCTAATTATAATAGAAAAATGCTAGGGGACACCAACTTTAATCTCAATTTTGAGTACCAACCTATGTGGCATATAAGTTATCGTTATATCATTGGTAAGTGTTTAAAACATTATCACAATCAATTAATTGTATCTACCAATGAAAATATGACACATGAGTTAGCACTCAAAAAGTTAGGATTAAAGAGGATTGACATCTCCTCTCTAATTTTGGTATCTCAATGGTGTCTAATCAATAATATTTCAACACATCATTGAAAAAAATTAGATTTTAAGGTATTAAAAATCAGTTATAAATTATTTCAAACTTTTACAATGACGTGGCATAATATTACTGGTTAGACACTATTTGAGACACTAAAATTTGGATAAAGTATTTGAATCCGATTAAAATTGGTGTCTCTAGCACTTTAAGAACTTAAGAACGAGCTTGCATTTGGATCGTCGGTTGGAAGTTGAAACTTTTAAGTTAAAATTAATTAACTTTTTAAAAACTAGTAATAATTTTTGTTGACTTTTAAAAAAAAAAAAAAAAACAAAAATCCAACCGAAAAAATATAGTTTGATTAGAGTTAAAACTCGTAAACCAAACAAACCATCAATGTGCATATTTGATACAAATATTATACAATATAAAAAATTTACCATAAGTTACAAAGATCTAGAGATTAATAGAGCTTCTTTTTCCCTGCAACATTTGAAAGTGGTATTTTCGTCCAGTGACTTATTTATTCGAATTTGGTAATTAAGTTCATAAACTTTTTTCCTTTGCAATCAGCCCCTTTAATTTATAATTTTTGACAATTCAATCATTTTTTGCTCAAATTCGTTAAAATTTGAATGGTTTTTACACATAACCTACACAATATTATAGTCCAAAAAAAGCAATTGTTGTTCATTTTGTTTAACTTAATACAATTATATTTGAAAATTTGAACCTAATTCATCTATACTCAAAGGAGTCCGATCTCCTCCTCCATGCAACACCCGTGTAGAGATCTAATCTCCAAAACCGACGACCACAGGAGATCTAGACAAGGCCGACAACGAAGTGGAAGGTGACAGTGGTGGCGGCATCTAATGTTGAGATTACTGAGTCGGAGACTAAAGGAAAAAATTGGAGAAAATATTTAACACACAGCGAAAAACCTAGCACGAAGGATTTTAAAAAATATTTCGTGCCAACCGAATCGAACAAAACCTGTTTTACTATATACAAAAATTAATTTTCATACAAATACATACCAGTTTGGCAATCAGTTCTGGATGATCAAGCTAGCTTCCAGATTATGAGCACGCTATGACTTTTCCACGTACGGGTGTGTGTGGCCACATGTGGTAGAATTTACAGTCAATAAAGCAATTCTCCTTTTTCTTCTATCATCTCACCGTTCTCATTCCTGAAAACCCTTGTTTTGTAGAGAATTTCTGAGTTAGAAAAAAACTAAAAAAATCTTCTCTTCTCTCCCAAAAACACAAAAAAGTGAGATAATAGATGTCAAAAATTTGCTCAATCAATCAACTATTTATAGTTACCGATAAATATTTAATTAATTAATTTTTTATAATCATTATCTAGTAAATTTGAATCAAGAATTTAAAACAAGATATTATCTACATCCATAGATAATTATCTATTTAAATTTCCATACAATTCAAATTTCAGATAATATCTAATCCAAGATATTATCTTGTCTGCTTTTAAATTTAAATTAAATTGCGACCTTTAATTTAAATTATTATTTACAGTTTCGATTTTATATTAATTTGTGATCATTATTCAAAGATGACAAATTTAATTCAATTTTCAAGTTACAAATATTATCATCTAAACCAAGATAATAATTATTTGAATTTCAAATAATTTTTAGAATTAAAATTCCTTTACCAGTAAAATTAATTCTTCTGGAATTATCCGAAACAACTTGAGACTGCATGATCCACCACGTGAGCGTAGTCCCTGACTGGGACTACACTGTGGCCTGCGCCTACTCCCAGGGAGGGGGGTGGCACCACTTGCTTCCTATTGTCCTATTTGGGACAATTCCGGCAAAATGCCGAATCACTAGAAATTATTCTATGACATTTCTTGGAATTTTGTGAGCTAGCAATGGGACCTGATGGACATATAAAATCAAATTTAAAATAATATTAGATAAATTAATTAACCTAAATCAACTTATCTATATTGTTAAACTTCATAACTACTCCACTATAAGTATGTAGTTGAACTCTGTAATTCTATACCAAATTACAAAAGCTCATTGATAGTGCTTTTGTCTATGATAGATATTATGATATTTGGTTCCCCATAGGATATTCATAATCGAGATTAAGGCTAAAATTCCGTTTTACCCTCTCAATTATTTTGTGATTAAAGTTTCCATCATTTCATCTTGACCAAATCCTATTTATGAAATCCTCCATAAATAGAAAATCATTCAGTATAACAGAATGATCGGGATCACTTTTTATTTAGTAAAGTCTCGAATGATACTTTAGAGAATATCATTGACTCTCGTGAAAGAGCTATAGATTCTATATATATGAATAACGTTGTCATCATCTATGCAAGGCATCTCCAATTTATCGAGTAAAAGTTATCATTCCTTTAGCGCCTAACCCTTTGATAAATCAAAAATACATCGCATAGACATGCAATCACTTATCCACTCAAGATTAAGATGTCTACAACAATATTCATTAAAGTGAATTGATTTTTCTTAAATGGAATTATCATATAAATCAATATCATTTTAGGTCCGGTCCAATACATATGAAAAACCCCTCATATATATCTATGTTTCTACTTGGAAAACTCATTCTAATAGTCAAGACAAACTAACACACAAGAGTGAAAATAGACAAACATTACAGTCTTACCGAAATCAAAGTACCTACTTTTACTTCACGATTGCAAACTCTCAATTTAGATTATCATTTTAATATTATATCTTTTTACATACTTCCTTATGCATAATATCAAAGTTTATTATACTGATAATTATGGTGCAATTTGCTTGTAATAAATCTATACTAATAAAAGTATCCAGGACAATCGATATATGATATAAATCAATAAATAATCTTATTGATAGATAAATGTCTAATATCCATGAACTAATTTTTGCTTTAGGACACTAATCCTAACAGAGACCTATTCACGACTAGAGTTGGAGTGGGTAGAAAGATTCAATCACCTCCACACCTACACCCAAAAACGCCGGTCTGAAGTAGCACCGGAACTTGACCTCCATCGTAGTGCGAGGATTGAGTTCGTCTAACGTTTATTTTTCACTTGATTTATTATAAAGAAAAACGACTGTAACATATATAAGTCAAATGGTATGCAAAAAAAATATATTATAAGAGATAATTGGTCACTAGGATAAAATTCATAACGTATGTATAGAAAATTTAAATAATTATTGTAAACTAATAGAAAGCACTTTAAAACCTAAGGAAAAAGATATCATAATGATCTAGTAATCATCATAAAGAAAAAGAAAAAATACCACATTTACAAAAAAAAAAAAAAAAAAAAAAAAAAAAAAAAAACTAATATAGTAATTATCATAAAAAAAAATTTCATCCCACATTTAAACTTAAGAAATTAACTATTAAAATAAGACCAATAATAATAGGAAAAAAAAACTACATTATGATAATAACTTAACAATTATTGTGAAGAACTTAAATCATATTAAAAATAAAAATGAGTTTCTAAGAAACCTAAATCATACTTAAGAAATACGTTTATAAAAAACATAAATCATACTAACAAGCAATTATAGATACAACAACAATAAAAAAAAATAATAATAAAGAAATAATATGAATAATAATGAGGAAAATGATGTTACATATAATAAAAGCGCAAAATAGGTACTACAAGTGATTATTTCTTTCAAAATAGACATTTACATAATATTATTTTATGACGGACATGATTTTTACCCCAAGATGAAAAAGTTTTAAATCATCCCCCAAGTTTTTGAAAAATAAATATTACGGATTCTAATTTCTTTGAAGATACTTATTGATAATTGTTCAATAAAACTTAGGGTGATTTTGAGGATTGTCAATCAAAGAGTACGCCTCTTAAATATTGCCTATAGTGGCTTCACGATTTTTGACATCTTAGATAAGTCAAAAGTCAAGATAAGAAGTCTTTCCAAAATAACCTCCGACTAACAAAAAGGTAATATAGTAGATTATCATATAACTGAAGTCAATACAGACCTCTAATGGTGTCAGGTTGTTTTCCATTGTTTTCAAATCCTGTGAGTTTTTTTATGCTGAAAACTACATAAAATCTTATTGACCATGTTAATTTTGCATTGGCTTTCTTATGTTTACCAAAAAAAATGATTTTTATTAACTCGGTTACATCAAAATTTTTAGTTAATGTTGAATCGCTGACTGTCGGATTCTCTTTGTGTACATGTTCGGCACCTCCTCCGATATCACAAGAAACTTCAGAGCCTACAAGTCGGGTTTTGGATGACAAAAATCATTGTTTCGCTAGTAAATCATATCATATATACTCTTCTTTACGACGTGCAATAATTTCAAGGGACATAACTAGTATCACCAATGAGTGTCTGAACGTCTCAGGCTCACAAAATGGCACCATAATATTTCTTGGTTCTATTCACCAACTTTATCTTTGTCAAATTCCTCCATTTCCATACATTCCTTCCAAATTGACTTATCCACTGGGCCAATCTTCTATGTTCTCTTATGATCATATTGGTAACTTGCAAAACGAGATGCAAATTTTATTATGAGACAAATGGTTGCGGATTCGGCACCCTACAGCTACAGATTGGCCGATCGGTTTCTAGACAACTCGGCATCGCTTTAAAAATAAAAAATGGAAAAAAGAACGCTAGAAGGAGGGCTTGAACCTCCGACCTTGTGGTTAACAGCCACACGCTCTAGCCAACTGAGCTATTCCAGCTTGCTATATTTTTGTGACATGCTATCTCTATTATACTACAGTTTATAAATATAGTTTAGGGAAAGTTTATAAGAAATGTATGTACATATATATACACTGACATTTTTTTGACAGAAATATATACACTATAAATTTTTTTTGATGTCCCTTAAAAAAAATTTTGTTTTGATGATGATAATATTCTCTACTTCACAATTTCTTAGCAATTTACCTCTCAATTTCAAAATGATATAAAATTTGTACCTTTGTGGGGCAACAACTAATTTTGATTTCAAAATAGACCAATTTATCCTTTACAAATTGGCTTCAAAAAACAATTAAATATTTTTTGTTGGTTTGTTTTTTTTAAGGGTAAATATATCAGTTAAAGGATGAGAATTAGTTTGTTTCTTGTTAACTTTGATAGGGTGTAAATTTAATTTAAATTAAAATACAAACGAAGAATCTCAAGCATATCACATGATACATATCTTTTAATAAACTTAAAAAAATGGTATCAGATTCTGAACACCCTTTGTTCACTAAACATTGAACAAATCTCTTAATCATCCTATCTTTGCTAACTTAGTGCTACATTAAATTAAAACTTGATATATCATGTATTCCACGTCTCTCTTCCTTTCGTCTGTCGCTTTTTTTTGTTTGTTTGTTTTTTTTTTTTGGCTAAACATCATTCCGTCACTTGACGGTGATGACATGATCTAGGCAGGAATTTGAAGTTTTTAGCCAATCGCTTATTCATTTCACAACTGAAACGATGCACAACTATTACAGAGACATGTGGTTTGATGTCGATAACATGTCGTATGAGGTATCACCGAAGTATAAGCCGTAATTTCAAGTCCATTGTTTAAATTTGTTACACTTAACTATCTGTTTCGTGTTGTCATTTTTCCTAGGAGCTGCTGGCTTTGGAGGATCAGATAGGCTATGTAAGCACTGGATTATCGGAGGAAGAAGCCCTTACTTCACTCAAATACAGCGAATACTTTTTGTTTGCAGAAGAGGATGCTCAAAAGAATTTGGAGGATCTGCCAAGTAACTCCACTGTTACACTACACTAGAATTTTCGAAGAACCTTTCTTAAACATCTAATTTACCGATAAACTTTAATGAATGAAATTGAAATGGTAACGCAATAGCATAATTACACGGTAGCAAATGCAGGAATGTGTTCCTGTTCAAATTCTAAAATTTTGGTTTTATTTCTAAACTTTCAAAAAAAAAAAAAAAAGCCGACGCTTCTAGTGATGGTAAGTCTTGTTTTTTGGCAGGAGGAATTTGTAGAAGAAGATGAGCTAGGGACATTGGATTGTGGCCATAACTTTCACATTAATTGCATTAAACAATGGCTAGGATACAAGAATATCTGCCCTATTTGCAAGTCTACAGCCTTATACACAACAGACCCTTTGTAAAGTACCCTTTTGGGAGTATACATTTTAAATGTAAGACACTCGTAAACACGACTTTTTTCCAGATAAATACATGTTTTTGTTTTTATTTTTATTTTTTTAAAATTTATGTCGTTTTTAAATTTCTATTTTCTTAAGGATCCACAATTGTACAAACAAGAAATAAATCCCGTTTACATATCATTTTGTAACACTCACAATTTGTACCCTTTTCTTTCCATTAGTTCTGTCGGTAATGGAGTCTTTGTTGCGGATTGCAGCTTCTTTTTGAGACCGATCTCTCTCATACTCAGACCACGGGGTGTGCAGCACCTTGTGTTGCAGTGATAACACCTCAAGGGGATTCACTAAACATGATTCTTGATCTTGAATATCATGTGGATCTTTAGTCTTCTTCATTTACGATGTAGGAACTTGGTGTCTGTCGACTAAGTCGAAAAGTTCATCACCAATTCCGAATCCAAGCATCCTAGCCATGTCACTGGTCTTAAGTCTCGGCTTTGGAATGTCGTTTTCCTTTAACCATGAGTACACAATGAAGACTTTGTTCAAGATGAACAATTCCAGCGCCTCGGGGTTGAAGACAACGCCCAATTTCGTACTCATCTGTCGAGATAGATAACCATTTTTAAATCTTAAAAAAAAAAGCCCCAAGATTGACATGTAAATTTCGATTGATTAAAAACTAGTAGTCACCAAAAGTAATGACTAGCATTGTTATAGTCTCTCACAGGAATTTTTGTTATTACCTGGTGAGGAACCAACATGGCAGCATATCGAGCAAGCTCGCCGGCTCGCCAGTCCAACAAGACGGGCAACCAAGGATAAGTAGCATCAAGCCTCAAAAACCAGAGTCTTATGTCAGGGAATTCGGAGAGTTCTCGAATATCATGTGGATCGTCCCTTGTGTAGTTTATGGTGAAGCCAATTGTGCGTTCAAGAAACTCTTTCGGATCGACTAAAGAATATCAACGGTATGATTTCATCAGTGCTATTATCGTAATGAAACTAACAAGATATTAAACGTGATTTTCACACAATTTGTTTCGAGGAATACCTGATGAAGGTGAGGTAATCCCAGTCACAGTTTGGAATGGAGATAAGTCTAGCCGGCTAATTACATCGTTATTGATGACTACGTCGAATCTCCCTTCGGTTGGTGGCAGTGGAGGTTCAACTTTTGGTGAATCTGTCAACAAAAACATGCATAGTTCCTGTTGGTTACCAAAAAAAAAAAAAAAAAAAAAAAGGAATGGTGAATCTATCAACTAATCGGGGCTTGACTTGCCCTGCAATGTTTCCCGATTAATGCAGGGCAAGCCCGCTGATGTAGCAGAAGCGTATAAAAACACACAAATTCATTGATTCTTGAGGATTACCTAAAATATGTACAATAGGTTGAGAGAACCCTTGAAGGAATTTTATTAATAATCATCAAAACTCTATAAAGAAAAACCATACTTCCACCCTTGTCCTGCGATGTTGTAAGCCATTAAAATCAACTGCGTATCCTTATTTCATTATTTACTTGTTTATTTTATTTTCCTTTCAGTTTTTCCATCAATATGAGCTGAGAACCTAGAAACTTGACAACAAAACTAAAGTCTCCAAAGACGAGTTCTGAAACTAGGACAAAAGGCTAATTTTCGTAGAGCGAAAACTTTGAAATGACAGAGTTAAATTTAGTAACTACGAGTAACGAGGCCATATGTACCATCTTCATCGTCAAACAAAGAGAGGTCATAGTTTCCAGATGGATTAAACGCGACCGAGACTGAAACTTCTCCTCTCCGCCGCTTTTGCGGAGAATTGATGGACGAAGAAGAAGGCATTGAATCCGAATAGGTTTTGCAGGAAATCCATGGAGTGGAAGGAGAAGAAATGGAGTACTTATTTAGTGGAGTAAGTGGAAAGAGCAAATGCTGAAAGGTAGAAGCCATTGAAGTTCCTTTATCCTCTTGGAGCTTTTGCCTGTGATGTGTTCTTCTGGAACAGTGAATACAGTTTTATCTATATTTTCTTCTGTCCTCATGTTTATAAACGCTTTTATCTTTTCTGATCTCTCTCTCTCCTCCTTATTTTCTCTCTCTCACTCTCTCTCTCTCTGTTTTTTTTTTTTTTTGGTAGTGATATTCTCTCTCCATTTTTTTTCTTATGTCTACCGGCATCCTCTTATTTTAATGGCTCTTTTACACTAGTGCATCCTGAATTATTACATAGTTGCAATTTCCATTTTTAATTTTTAATTTTGATAATTTGTATCATGAACTTAATTTACACATAATTAATAACAATGATAATATTTCGAAAGAAATTGACATATAATTTGTATATTAATCTTTAATTAATATAGATTAGTAGTCGAAAGTTAGAATTAAAATTGATATCTCTAGCATTTTTAATAATCATTTATCTATTTAACCTAATTTTATTGAGGTTATAAGATCTTTAACTAAGTTTTATCAAAATATAACATTTTACATTAATTTTATTTTGAATATTAATTTATATCAACATTGATTAAAAAGACCTTTTATGTTTTTAATTAACGACCTCTACGGAAGTCAAGTGTTAATAATTTTCACTAAATAAAATCAACATTGTTATTGTTGATGTCCACTTTTGCATAAGACCCAGTCCGATGAGACCCAGTTTCACTTTCTCCAGTGGACCCCATCCGTGGACCTAAGCCACTTTTGGAAAACCCTCATTGGCCATAGTTTAGTGGGTTATGGGAAGATAAATAGAAACGCTTATTTATTGATGCAAACTAAACTTGGTCCTACTTGGGGAGTCCGAAGGGTAATTTGGTCATAAGGAAGTGGGTTGTGGAGAAATTATCACAAAATAGTCTTCTTTACCCTTAGCACTTAAAAACCCAAAAAAATTATTCTTTAAAGTCCAAATATTATAGGAAGTAAGACACTAGCCTTCCTTTAGTAACCCAATATACCTAGGGCATACTTTGAGTCCAACATGCCCAAATAGAAGCCCACTTCCACTAGGAAGACTGGGTCTCACAAGTTAAACCCAAAATTCCTTTTAGCCATTGTGTACTTCTCGTGTCCAGAGGAAACTTCGATTGGCTAAAAGAAGATGCTTTTGTCCTCCAGACAAAAGAGAATGCTTCTTCCTCCTACAGCAGCTCTGATGGAGCTTCTAGACGCATGTCAGTCCTACATTTACAAATAGAGTGTTATTATCATCCTCTTGAGGAATCTCAGGCCCTTAAATGGAAACATGACAAGAACAGAACATTCTAGAACCATCTATAACGTGAGGAACTTGCTCTGGCCAACTAAAGGAACTAGATGCTCATCTAGTCATACCATTTTAGGTGCCCCTTAGCGAACAAAATAAGATGTCAATCCCATTTCTAACAAAAAAATGACAGGAATTGTAGCTGCAGCCCCCGCTAGGGCATGGGGTAGTGTGCTCTGGTGCCTCCCTTCTGAAGATGCCTTTCACCTCTGATCTGTCTTTTCTCCAGATGTCATTTCCCTCCGGCTGAAACAACCCAAAAAGCACATTCATCCTCTATAAATACCACCTCATTTCCACTCCAAGGCAACAACCTTCCTCCTCCTTAGCAAAAATCTACCAAAATCATTTTAGAAACTACCCATAAATTCATCTTAGAATCATCATCTTTATCATAGTTATTCCATACACCCCCATTAGAACACACCAGAACAAACTCTAGATTGTGGCCAGAGCATATTCTGGGTTACGGCCAGAGCACTTTCTGGGTTCCAGCTAGAAACAACTACTTGGCCTTTTTCCTTTTCTCCACCACTATTTATCCAGCAATTCACGATTGTCCATCCTGTTTCCATAAGCACTAGATCTTCGAGCTCCTTGCGGTGGATTCTCCGACAACCTGCTGGGCTATGTGTCTTTTACCCCGAAAGCTTTGGATTATGGATTTTGGGGTTGATTTATATTTTTTAAATAAAAGCAAGGCTTATTATCAGTTAATAATTCTGAAAAAAAAAGTTTAAATAAATTTATTTTCAAACAATAGATTTACTATTTATAAAGGAAAAAACCAGTAAATAAATTTATTTCCAAATAAGATATTTATCATATAAATAGCATATTTACTCGGAAAACCAAAATTTTGTCAAAGTTAATTAAATATTTATAAGTAAATCTTATTATTTACTAGTAAATCAAGTTTTCACGTTGTTTTAAAATTATTAATTTATTAAGTAAATCTTAATATTTACTAGTAAAATTTACTATTAATCAATATTAACGTTGTTTTAAAAATTATCAATTTATCAAGTAAATCAAAATGTTAACTAGTATATCTTAGTATTTACTAGTTAATATAAATTGGTAATTTAAATATTTACTAATTTAAATTATTTAGTAGTAAAAATAAATATTTATTATATTTACATATTTACTAACATTTTAACTAAGCAGTGACAGATCCATGATTCAAATTCAGTAGAGTACGAAAAAAGAAAACTATGGTGACTAATCATATAAAGCTTCTAACAGTTTCTATTAAAAACACTTTCTTAAATATTATGCATATTTCAAAAAACAATATAGAATATACACAATAAAATACAAATATAAACATTAAATTAGTTAAAAGAAATAGTTGTTCTAATTTTTTACTAGTAAATTAAGGTAACTTTACATGCGTCAATATCTTAATTATGGATGGCGATAAACATATACTAACGGTAATATCATACTTGACTTTATTTAAAAGTAGAGAATTCAAATCTCTCACTAACAAGTTTTAAAAAAAAAATGTTAATTATGGTTCTTGAAACTAATGAAGTGAGACGAACAACCACGATTTTGATATGAAATATTAAGAAATTAAAATAGAGAAAGATGATGAGATGGAAAAGAAACAATAAATGATATGAATGTTTTTGGGAGAGAAAGGCTTAGGGAAAAAAAGAATAATATAAAATCCAACGTTCTCCAACTAAATAATATTTTTTATATCAATTTTTATTTTTTTTAAATTAACAAAAATTATAATAAATTTTTGAAAATTATAACTCTATTTCATCTCGAACCGGCGAAGAGAGATATGAACAAACCTAGAGGAAAACGAAAAAAAGTCAAATCTGAATAGCTTTAGGACAGTAAACGGCAAAAAGATAGTGGACCGTAATACTGAATCCAATAAAACTTACTTACAAAAGCCCAAGTCTTACATGACCATGTTGATCACTCACAAAAATCTGTGGGGACACAAGATCAAAACTAGCATAGCAGGGGGTGCATCCGTCTCTGTAACTAAGGTCTTTACTAGGTAATATGATAATTTCCGGTAAATCCATTATTTATCTTTTCATAATTTGAGATATTTACTAAACAAAACCAACATTTACATTATATACATGATAAATTATCAAAAAAAAAAAAAAAAAGGAAAAAAAAACAATACATATTATATATTTTATAATAAATCCCTCTAAGCTAAATAATTTCAAAACAGCCCCACAATTATAACAAAATTGAAATCCCAAATGAAAAAACTGGGGTCGATTTGAAAAAAAAAAAAAAAAAAAAAAAAAAAAAAAACCAACAAACCCAAAAGCAACCACATTGCGATGGAACTGAAGGAGAACGTGAGTCGCAGCAAGCCGAAGCTATTTTTGACGCAACTTGCAATTTCGAGAGTGGCGGCCTACGTGATTTCCAACAACGCCTGCATGATTTCCGACTGCAACCCGCACCTTCAACAGCGTCGGCGTCGATGAGTAGGTGCTTACATCTTGGCCTGCGATTTCGCACCTTCGACATGACAATGAGTTCACTACGATGGCGACGGTGACGGTGACGAATGATCGCGAACCTCTAGTCGCTGAGGAGATCAGCAGTGTGGTCTGGAGCAGTCCTCGTCACCGGAGAAGAATAGCGACTCCGGTGGAAGCATACACGGGCTTGGGGAAGGTCATGGGTAGATCTGGAATTTGGGGAAAAAATGAAGGGAATATGCTATTTTGTTCCTAACTTTTAAAATATGCTATAATGTTTAATTAATACATTTAAAGAGGCTATTTATTGCTATTACCGCACTATTTTTCCCAGAAAGTATGCTATAGATTTTGAAGTTTTATACCATCAGATAGCAATTCATATATAAATCTATACCTAAATTTGTCAATCAAAATTTTGCCTTAAAAAATATCCAAATTAAAAAAAAAGGTTGAATAAATTATAATTTAAATAAAAAACTAACAATAAAAAACTAACCCTTTGTTTGGATCAAAGGTCCAATTCAGAAATTGAAAAATTTTTGCTAAAAAAAAAAAAAAGGTTTGTCTCCATTTTTTTCATCATTCTTTCATTTCAAAAAAGAAAATCAATCTTATTTTCAGACTTACTTTGTACAGTACTCTTTTAGAAAAATAAAATGAATATTTTAAAAATTTTCTACGATTTTTAATATTTTTTTTTCTCATTCTAAACAACTTTTTTGTTTTCAAGAAGAAATTTTTCACATATCCAAGCATCATCTTATTCTCAAAATGAAAATAATTTCCATTTAAAACAATTAAAATGTTCTTTTTGAACATGGACACTCCATCCAAACAGAGCCTAAGTAAAATCCTTTTTTTTTTTTTTTTTTTTTTTTTTTTTTTTTGTAGCAATAGTTGAAGAAATTATAATTTAAATAAAAAAACTAAGTAAAACCTTCTTCTTCCTCTTTTTTTTTTTTTTTTTTTAATTACTTACCTCATCCTAACCATTAGAAAATCACAGAGTCACAGCAAAAATTGAGCACAATTATATTACTCTTTAACAAATCCACTACAGTGGAAATATCTAATCGACCATTGTCCAGAATCGTAGAACTAAGACCACTCAAAAACCACCATGAATTAAAACTAACGGACCAAAAACACAACAAAAGACTAAATAAAAACAAAACACTCAACAATGATAGAAGTTCAACCTTAGACCAATGGGGTTGGTGAAGTAACCAAAAAACGGTCAAGAACAAAACTTATAACACGAACTAGGAACCAAATCCCTAGTCATAACCCAAACTCCTTCAAATTTGAATTACACTCATCGAACAATCGTTCATTGTATAAAACTAGTAATCGTATAGTGCCACAAAAGCATTAATCGTATAAAATATACTTTTCAGTGGTTTGCTTGTATTGTTTTAGTTGATTTCTTAAAGCTTAACTTTTTTCTTCTTTCTTTTTTTCTTTTCTTTTCTTTTTTTAGTGGACTGTATTTTCTAATATATGCATGTTTTAAGAGTGTACATTACTATTTTTTTTTTTTTTACATTATTTTCTACATGTGATTAATTATTGTTTCTCTAAGTGCAATAAAGCTAATCCAAATTTGAAGTGAGTTGTAAACGTTTTGAAATGAATTTTTTTTACTTTATTTGTTGTAGCATTACTTTCAGAATTCAGGGCTCGTTTCTAGTGTTTATTCATACCTTTCTAATATAATTATATATATATATATATATATATATATATATATCTTGAAAGATTACCTGTATTTTATTTGAAACCTTTAAAAGAACATTTACTTTTAATTCTTGATCATGTTAAGGCAAAGTAGTGCGAATATTATTGAGATTTGAGATTGTCAAGTTTGTATTGAAATTATTCTTTATAATGATTTTCAATTTTTAGATTGTATTATAGATTGATCAATAACATAAATATATGTTGTTCTGGATAATTCAATATTTTTTTTACTCTTTTTTTTATTTTATTTTTTTTTCCTTTCAATCAAACTATCAACTTTTATTTTAATAATGAAGAAAATTTTTTTCTGCTCTTTTTTTTTTCCCCTTAAAAGTTTCCTCTTCTTCTTTCTTTTTTTTTTTTTTTTTTTTTTTTTTTTAATTTTGCCTTTTTTGCTTTTTGCTTTTTGCCTTTTGTTTTGTTTTTTGTTTTTTGATTTGTTGTTTTTGAATAATATGTGAACAATAAGAGGGAAATGAAGGAACAAATAAACTGGAAATAAATGAGGTTTCGACTCTGATAAAGCAACACTTGTAGAGACAAAGACTTGACAGAGGAAATTCGCAATGGTTCAATGCTTGTCTAGGAACGACAAAATGGAGATCAATGTTTCATTAGTTGTGCTCTTCGACGGTAATTAAGGATTCGAGACTGATTAGGTGCAGTGGCATTGATTTCTAGGACGCTCTTCGATGGCTCCATTTTTATTTATTTTTGTTCTGATTTGAATACTTTGGGAGGGTTTGACGTGGTGATTTGCTATTTGATATAACAATTTGCGATTTGCAGGATTTGATTTGCGATTAGCTAGGTGTGGTTTATTTTATTTTATTTTTTTATTTTATGAAATTGAAGAACATATGATAATTTGATAATTGCAGTGGATTTCGACAAGGATGATGGGAGTTTTGCTATTTGGTGTTTTGTGCTGATTTTCTATTTGAGGTGAAAGAAAGTATTTGTTAGGCTCTGATACCAACTTGAAATTTGAGATTCAAATAATTTTCATCACAATTTATATTGAGTTTGTACAAGAACTTATAGAGATGAATTACAATATGAAAATTTAAAATCAAGTCTTACAATCATACTAATTGATATATACAATTTTGCATAATCTCTAAACATGAAAAGAATCACAAAATAGTAACTACAAGAATATTCAATCAATCAATTCCAAAAAATCTCAATAAATATTTAAGGTACCAAAACAAGGTGGTTGCATGATCCTTTTTAGAACTTAAAAATTCAGAATGTTAGGGCCTGTTTGGTTCACAAGTTTGAGTTAAGATTTTTAAGTTTAGTTTGAGTTAAGTTAAGTTGAGTTTAAAAGTTGAGTGTTTGGTAAAAAGTTTGAGTTGAAAAGTTTAAGTTGAGTTGAGTGTTTGGTGAAAAAGTTTAAGTTGAGTTGAAAATTAAAAAAACAAGGGCCTTGTTTGGATGATAAGAAAATGAGGGGAATAAATATTTTTAATTTTTTTTAACATTCTAACGTATATTTTAATAAATAAAATTGGAAAAAATGACAATATGCCAAATTATAAAAACCAATCGACTTGAAACAGCAAAAGATGTCGCAAAATTCATTTTATTGTAATATTATACTCCAACAAAATGTACATTGTTTGTAATGTAAGAATCATCAAATTAAAGTAACAATTACATTCCGACTCTGGCGCAATTAAAGAATAGTTGGTTGCGTTCACGTGGCTCTATACCATGGATATGATTGGTATCGTTCCCACATAGCATCCGCAATCCTTTCTCTCATCTGATTTATCGCACCTGTACACGAGCCATGTTGCTCTGTTAATGTACTGGGCCCAGTATCATCTACCCCGTCGTCCAACACGTAATCCGTGTTAACGTCGTCGTTCCCACGTACAGGCACGCAATCAGCTACATACTCTTCTAGAAATGGGTCCTCAATCTGCACCATCCTTATGAAATTATGTACAACCGCGCACGCCACGGAAATCATGACTTGTTTCTCCATCGGATATCTGTTGATGCCTTTAACTATTTTAAACCTTGCCTTCCAGACACCAAAGGTTCATTCAATGCAATTCTACAGCGAAGAATTCGTGTAGTTAAATACCTCCCTGCGGTTGCCTAGCCCGGCACGACGTCTTCAATATTCCGGTAAATGATACGTCTCCCGTCTAAATGGGCTCAGAAAACCATCCTTATTGGCGTAGCCGGAATCTGTTAAGTAAAATTTTCCTGCCAAATAAACATCACTATATGAGGAGAATTCCAATATTTTTAACTAAGTCCGTATATGTAAATAATGCAATAATATTATATTTACGATTACCAGGTGGGGGTATTGGGAAACCATGGAATGCTATTGCCTCGTCCAACATTTTGGCATCATGGCATGATCCCTCATATCCGGCCAACATGCATGTGAATTGCATATTAAACGAACATGCCGCTAATATATTCTGCGAGTGAAACCCTTTACGATTAATCCACCCGTCAACATTCTCGTGCCTTGGGACACATGGGACGTGTGTCCCATCAATAGCACCAATACAACCCTGCATGACCCATTAGAATATTCAATGTGCGTACCATCATCCACAGTAAGAGGAAATTATTAATCGAAAACCGTACGATATTTTGATTAAATAACATCGATAACGTACATCAAACCAGGGCCGATATTTTTCCGCGTGCTCATTTATCAAATGTTGCACCGCCGTGTAGTCAGGTGGTCGAATGAATTCGTCCTTCAGCGCACAAATAACCTTCAACACTTTAAAGAACCAAGGTGATGTTGTTTCTTTAGAATGCTGGAATAAATACGAAACGTGTCGGTTTGTAGCGCCTTGTGCACAAATGACTAAAAAAATGAATAACTGCTCGTTCACATTCATGTTATAAGTTGGCGTCAACAATTCCCGACTAGCTAATAGGTTACTTAGTACTCTGAAGGTTGATGATTTCTTACTGATCATTCCTTGAATTACGTCTTCATGGCCATTTAATATCTCCTCCACACGCATGCTGCTAGTTAAGATTGAATTATGCATTGGTTGTGGAACTCGTCGTCTATTACGCCGATTATTTGTCACGGCTACGACTGCCCTTGCAAGCATATTGTCATCCTTGCGTTGTTCGTTTGCTGCGGCTTGGGCGTCCTCCTCATGATCAGGTGCGGAACCGAACCTGTTCATTTCTGTAATTTGTTGTCATAGAAAAATACACTATTTTACCTGTTGTAGATCAATTTTCCGAATATACAATTTAATTAGTCACCATGGCGCACATGTAATGATTAAATTTTATGATTGTGTCCACTTAACGACACACAATTAAGCATATTGGAAATTAATCTAATCATGAAACGTAAATTCGCTTAGCAAACAATCTGTCCAAAATGAAGCATACATATAAAACGTAGATAAGGCACCAATAAACGAATAAAAAAAGTTTAATTCTCGATGTTTTGTCTTACTGAAATGAAACGGGAAAAAAAAAATGCATCTATAACATAAAAATCAACTCGGCGGTGGCATCTGGGAGGTCACAACTGAGGCAATAATACCCCTCCGATCGTCGTCGTCAAGCATACAGAATGGACGCTGAAGTCGCGGATGAGCATCGAAGTAGTGCCACATTATCGTTCTCTGATATTGTGGAATACCCATCTCCTTTATGATATTCATGCAGTCCAAAATGTGATTTTTTCTGGCTGGTTTGGTCGCTACATGTTCCCGATTGCGATCGACCGTGGAAATGATTAGCGATTTCCTGCATGGCCGTGAAAGTTATCTAATCCGTCGCGTCCCTTTGTTTCCGCTTCCCAGTACTCCTCCGTGACTGTGATGGACGCCTTCGCCGTTCACACCTCTCGTGTTAGCATGCCTCCGCGCACCAATGCTCGGACTAATTTCCTCCTCTAAAATCGGATGTGTTCCGGACTGGTCCATGGAGAAATCAAATTCGAACGATGGCATCATTCCACCTCCCATCGTAACAGATCCGAATCCCGAGGCACCTGCTGCATGGTTTTTCTCAAAAATGTTGTAATACAATTCCTTGTTGCGAAGTCCCTCATAGCGGAGATGGGTATACTCCTTGTTATCCTGAAAAAATCAAACTATTAACATTTGCCTGTACTGGTCGCTTTGGTAGTCTACACAATATTATAGAAGGCAATTAGGAAGTTGGATTACTTTGACGAAGTTGTACCACGTTTCGTCCGAGCAAACAACCCTATCCGTCGCCGGATCATATCCAAGGTCGGTGCGGGTTTGCAACACCTTCCAACCCCTATAAATCTTTCTCATGCGCTCTTTTTTTTGATATAAAGTGGATGCAAAAGCTTGAACATCGCCAAAACGAGTGTTGAAATCATTGGCCCATAGCTCCAGAATGCTACTTGTTGGCTGCTTCCCGCCAGTTGAGGCCTAGTGATCAGCAAGTTTTTCAAGAAATAATTTTTCCTTGGCGTGATCCCATACGTACGACTCACCGGATGCATTGCGAGGCATTTCCTTAAGGCAGGAAAAAGCAAAATATGAAATCATACTAAAAAGGCAACATGTATTGGAAACAAAAGTTGGCTCAGAATGAATTGATTGTCATATTGCATCTGAGGCATGTCAATGACACGATAGCATGTCAACTACCATGGCTTGGAAGGCCGGTAACTACCTAAATGATATCGGGTTAATGACGTACCAGTCAGATAAAATTACAATCTGACCCGATGGGCATTTATCATCATAGCCAAAACCCTGGATGGATCATCTCGGCAGCCTCTAAATGACCAAAACAAGGATTGAGAATAATCAAAACCCAAAAAAAACCGACGCCGACCTGGTTTGGGTCAAAAAGGTGCCAAGATCAACCCAAAATCAAGCCTAAAGTGACCAAAATGAAAAAAATTAGTAATCAAGGCATAGTTAATCATCTAGGCAGCCCACAAATGACCAAATCAAGGTAGGAGAATGACCAAAACCTGAAAAAAAAAAAAAAAAAAAAAAAAAAAAAAAAAAAAAAAAAACAAACCAGATCCGACCTGGTTTGGGTCAAAAAAGTAGCAAAAACAAGACAAAATCAAGCCTAAAGTGACCAAAATGAAAAAATCAGTAATCAAGGCATAGTGAATCATCTAGGCAGCCCAAAAATGACCAATCCAAGGTAGGAGAATGAACAAAAACACCAAAAACCAGATATAACCTCAGTTGGGTCAAAAAAGTAGCAAAAACAAGACAAAATCAAGCCCAAAGTGACCAAAATGAAAAAATCAGTAATCAAGGCATAGTGAATCATCTAGGCAGCCCAAAAATGACCAATCCAAGGTAGGAGAATGAACAAAAACGCCAAAAACTAGATATAACCTCAGTTGGGTAAAAAAAGTAGCAAAATCAAGCCTAAAGTGACCAAAATGAAAAAATCAGTAATCAAGGCATAGTGAATCATTTAGGCAGCCCAAAAATGACCAATCCAAGGTAGGAGAATGACCAAAAACGCCAAAAACTAGAGCTCAGCTGGTTTGGGTCACAAGAGTGCCAAAATCAACCAAAACTCAAACCTAAACTGACCAAAACAGTGGGTAATCGAACGAAAATGAAGCACAAAGTCACCATAATGCAGGTACGAGCAAATCAAGCCACATTTTAACACGTAATTTCATAACAAGATCAAAATCAAGCTCTAACACCAACCACAAAACCATATGCACGTATAATCAAACATTGTTGGCTATGAAAAAAAAATTTTCCGTCAAAAAAGCCAATCAACTGATTTCATATGCGATTGAGAAACAATTTGAGAAAAAGGAAATTAGAGGACGAAATTATACAAGGGTTACCAAGTTGGAGCCCGAGGACGAGTATACGGTAGAAGAAATCGGATGAGGGCAAGAATTAACGGCTCGCGAGGCTGGTCTCCGAACTTGGAAATACTGGGAAATCCTCCGAGGGCACTATTACAAAATGTGGATTCCACGACGGAGATTTCACGACCGTTTTTTAAAAAAACCGTCGTGGAAAATGCGGCAAAAACACGGAGCGGAATAGAGTTTCCGAAAACCGTCGTGGAAGATCATGCTTCCACGACGGTTATAAAAAACCGTCGTGGAAAAGCATGATTCCACGACGGTTTCTAATAACCGTCGTGGAAGATTACAAAAGCAAAAAAAAAAAAAAAAATTAGCTTCTAATAACCGTCGTGGAAGCTTCGACTTCCACGACGGTTTTCGGAAACTCTACTCCGCTCCGTGTTTTTGCCGCATTTTCCACGACAGTTTTTTGAAAAAACGGTCGTGAAAGGGTCTTTTTTCACAAATTTTTTTTTAAATTTTTGGACTCTACCACGACGGTTTTTGGGAAAACCGTCGTGGTAGGTACTAAGGCGGGAATTTTGAAAAATTTTGAATTAAATTCAATTTTTTGGAGCATGTATTAAAATCCAAAAAAATACCCTCTTTCGCACCTCATTACATTCTGAGCCTTTTTCACTCTCTAATACACACTCTAACTCCATACCCAAAGCCACCCAATTTCGTCCCTCGATCTATTTCTTTCTCTCCGCTCCCTCCCTACTTAAAATCTCCAAAAACTCGCTCTATCTCACCACGCCTCCTCTCTCTATCTCACCTCTCAAATTTTTCTCTTGGCTCCATTCTATGATGGCCTCCTCTACCACTCACGTGGCCTCCTCCATTCTCCTACGGGTCCACCAAGGAACTCACGCGGCTTTCCCTCTCTCTCTCGCCGCACTCCGCCCGTACCCACGCTTGACAAGCCGGTAAGTTGTAATGTATATTGCTTGGGTAATGCACGGATTTGGGAATTTTTCGTCCAAAATGTTGATTTTGTTGATTGTGGTTGTTGATAAAAGTTTCCATCCAAAATGTTGATTTTGTAGATTGTTGAGTTGGGAATATTCCGTCCGAAATGGCCAAAATCCGTCTCCTACATTTTCGGTGATTGTTTATTGTGGTTGTGTTTTAGATTGAATTAAATTGGTTGGGTAAGGCACGGATTTGAGAATTTTTCGAAAAAAAAAAGTGTTGATTTTGTGATTTAAATATTTTTGGGAAAATGAAACGAATTCGTAAAATTTTTTTTTTACCTACCACGACGGTTTTTAGAAAACCGTCGTGGTAGGTTCACAATTTTTTTTTTCGTTTTTACCTACCACGACGGTTTTTTGGAAAAACCGTCGTGGTAGGGGGACCTACCATGACGGTTTCCTTGAGAAACCGTCGTGGTATGCCAACTAACCACGACGGTTTCTCAAGGAAACCGTCGTGGAAGATTACCTTACCACGACGGTTTTTTGCGTAGAACCGTCGTGATATGTTCTTAAATGTTCGTATTTAGGCCATATTTTTGTCCATTCCACGACGGTTAAAAAACCGTTGTGGAATCTGAAAAGATTCCACGACCCTGGATTCCACGACGGTTAGAAAACCGTCGTGAAAATATTACCACGACGGTTTTTAACCGTCGTGGTATCCACATTTTGTAGTAGTGGGGGTTCGACGTCGCTTCCAACTCCTCACACGGCACCTCATCTGCTGCACGAGATGTGGGCGTGTTTTGTGCGGTAAATGCAAGTCGAATCGAGGGAGGAGGAGCACTTACCGTATTGCCTACAACCTTGCAGATGGTTGATGGGATGGAGGAAGAGGCAACAACGCCACTGACAGCAGCATATGGGCACCGGTATGGAGGAGGAAGAGATTCGCGACCAGGGCAGAAGACCCAGGCGACAGGGGCTCAGGGGAGCAGTGGTGAACAGTAAACCCATTTGGGTTTACTGTATAACGGGTGAAATGGAGGTTCAAGCTGAACCAAAGCACCAAACTCCTTCAGTTTGAGTTGAACTTGAAAATCTTAGTTTCAACCGGAGGTCCAAACCCCCCCTTAGTTTCAATTTTAAACCCCGAGAAACATAAATTGTCTCACATTTCCCCTTTAAATTTAAAATGTCATACTGTCAGTATCTGAACTTAATGAATATTTCACCATTAGTCCTTTTGCGGAAGGAACGTAAAAAATGTTAGATTCTTTCATCTCAGCAACGATATATCAGTGATCTTTTAGCCCGCAAAAAGATTACTGATGCCGAGAAAGACGTGCACATGGCTACCGTCCAAATCAAACTGTGGAGTCACATGGGTATGATCACTTTTGCACATGTTCTCGTGACAAAGAACACATTTTTTTCATCGTGACCCAATTTTATAATATTATCTACGTTCATAATACAATCATTTAAAACTTTTGAGTGGAAAAAATGGTTAGCTGAAAGAGAATTTCTTCCTCCATTGTACGTATTCTTCCATTGACACCTCAAAACCAGAGAAGCAGACAAAAGGCAGTAGAAACCAACTCGTCACACCAAAAACTCATGGTACACGCACTGGCCACCCTTTACACTCCGTTAAGAAAATAAGAGGAAAATAAAAACTATGATAAAAAGAAAATTATAAGGAGAGAAAAGATTTTGATTTTCCGTATTTATTATATGGTATGAGAAGGTGGAAAGAAAATGATCTTACCTTATCTTATTTGGTATTGTAAGTATAAAATCAAAGTGATGGAAAACTTAATGTTATAAAATTATTATTTTTCCCTAATACTATCGGTCATTTTTGGTTGGAATTTTTGTTGGGATAGTGCCCATAAACAAATGAGATGTATTATTTCGCTGATTTAATTTGAGGAATTTTTCAATATTATTTTTGCATGAATGTTTAGATGCTTTATAAATATCAAAAACCTTAGATTATTTAAATGTAACTTTAAATATTGTATATAAGTGTTATATACAGGATGATAATATTTAAAGTAAAATAATCTAAATCTGTCCATAATTATAAATTAAAGTTGGGATCTTTAATTTAAAATTACTAGTGCGGTTCATTACATTATGAATGAAATGATCTTATCTGGATTGTTAATAATGAGATTATTGGAATGAAAGCGCTTTATATAATTTGATTATATAAGACTGGAATACGATTAATTATGAATATCTAATATTTTCCGTTGTCATATAGAGCATTCAAAATTAATCAATGATGGTTATATATGAATCGATCTTAATTCTGAGTAATTAATAGACTCCTATTTATTGTATCATATTTTTTGACATATCGAGTAATGACACAAATGAATAGTGTCAAATTCTTGGTACATTGAAAATATAATATAATAAATAGCCGGGAATATTAATATACAAGATGAAATCCATTCCTTCGTAAAGAAGTCAAATGGACGGTTCCCATAAGTATTGATTCGGAGCTTGAATAATAAGAGCGCTCAATTGATTAGATCACAAATATATTATTCATTAGAGAATCAATGGTACTTAAGGAGAAAAATATAATTAAAGAGGATAACAGAAAATACCTAGCTTTAATTATGAACCGTTTATAGAGGATTGATTTATATGTAGTGACTATATCAATGGGCAATTCAAATCCTTTGAATATAATTAGTTTTATAATTTTAAGAGTGCAATTCCAACTTTTTAGTGGAATAATTTGGAATTAATAATATTGATATTTTAATTAAGGTGTTAATTAATTGTCAAAATTATTGGAGCTTAAAATTATAAAGTCCATAGTTCCTCTCAACGGCTCCATTGAATCATGTGAACATTATTTTATGTTGGGTCAATTTATTAATTTAGAATTGAGAATTCTATATTAATATTCACACATCAAATTAATTAGATTAATTTGTATTTTAAATAATATGATTATTTAAAATAAATTTTAAAATAGTTTTAAATAAAAGATTATACATTGTAGTAAGGACCATACCGTAGTTGTGCACCACATGGTGGTTTACATTATATCCACAAAGTGTATGTGGAATTTTGAATTTTAAATTTTGATACATGTGAAAAAGAAAAGATCGATTGTTTTTATTTTGAATAGTTCAAAATAAAATTAAAAAAAAAATTAACTGATTAGATAATGGGAGCGAGATTTTCTCTCTCCCATATCTATCAAACACGCCCACTATAGGGAGGTAGTGGGCGTGTGTGTGTGTTTCCATAATGGAAGTAGATAATTAATTTAAAATGTTAAAAAAGTGGAGATGTCAGTTATTGGGTACATACAATGTATATAAAAAAGGGAAGGGATATAATAATTCATTTTTTGACAGAGAAAAAGAGAGACGTACTTTTTTTTTTTTTTTTTTTCCAGAGAGTTTTCTTCTCATCTTCTCCTTCACTTTGTCTCATGAGTTGAGAACACAAAGTGAATCAAAATTCAGGTGTGTGATCAAACCCAAATTCAGAAACGCCCACTTGTTTCCTGTTTATCGTGACCTGGAGAACACTGAGAAAGAATCGTTGGTGTTTATGAAAGATTTGGAGTTCTCAAGAAGGTTCTTGAAAGAGTTCAAGAATTTCGACCTAATTAGACAACGGTCAATCTCTAAACTTTCTTCTTAATTTATTTTTATTTAATTAATATAAATATTGTCACCGGATAAAATTTTGAGAAAAATTTTTATATGTGCCGTATCATGCTTCCGTTATATTTTTTTAAAACCGGTTATCGAAACCAACAATTTTGGTGGACAATTGTATAACATTGTCAATGGAATTTTGGTGGAATATTTGGTATTGTATTATGAACGTGATTCCGCGTTCATAATACAATCATTTGAAATTTTTGAGTGGAAAAAATGGTTAGCTGAAAGAGATTTTCTTCCTCCATTGTACGTATTCTTCCACTGACACCTCAAAACAAGAGAAGCAGACAAAAGGCAGTAGAAACCAACTCGTCACACCAAAAACTCATGGTGTACACTCACTGGCCACCCTTTACACTCCGTTTGGCAAGAAAAAAAAAAAAGAGGAAACTAAAAACTATGATAAAAAGAAAATTGTAAAGAGAAAAAAGATTTTGATTTTCCGTATTTATTGTATGGTATGAGAAGGTGGAAAGAAAATGATTTTACCTTATCTTATTTGGTATTGTAAGTATAAAATCAAAGTGATGGAAAACTTAATGTTATAAAATTATTATTTTTCTCTAATACCATCGGTCATTTTTGGTTGGAATTTTAGTGGATAACGACAATTGTATAATTTTGTTGGAATTTTACTTCTTTACTTTGTGTCAATCATTTCCCTTCCAAGATCCTTTCACATTTGCAAAGATTAATTTTGATAGGACCCACCTTATAATTCTTCCACCCTCTTTTTCTTTTCTTACAAAATTACATCCTAACGAACAACCAAAATTGTCAATTTTTTTGTGGATTTCTTTCTTTACATCTCGTCTCTTACCTCATCTTATCTCAATCCACAGTTATAATAAAGCAAAATTCTCTAAACTCATCCAAAGAGACTCAAACAATGGATAGAATTAGTCTGGCGATTATAGGTGCGGGAACTAGCGGCCTTCTAGCGTGCAAGTATGCTTTAGAGAACGGTCTTAATCCCGTTGTTTTTGAAGCGGAAGAAGTCGTAGGAGGGCTTTGGAATCACACTATAGAGTCCACAAAACTCCAGAATGTCAAGGAGTCTTACCTCTTCACGGATTTCCCATGGCCTTCTTCGGTGAAAGAGACCTTTCCCAGTCACAACCAGGTTTTGGAATATGTTCAATCTTATGCTGAACACTTTGGTCTCTTTCCTTACATAAAGTTCAACTCCAAAGTCATTAGCTTGGACTACTTTGGAGATTCCTATGAAGAAATGGAGGCATGGGACTTGTGGGGCGGAACGGGCAAGCCATTCGAGTCCAAAGGGAAGTGGCATATCATGGTGCAAAATACCAAGACTTTCTCAACAGAGGTATGTTATCATTTTTCAGAATTTTTTTTTTTTTTTTTGTATGGGGGTGCTTATTTTCTGGTCAATAATTGGTATATTTATTGTTAGGTTCACCAAGTTGAGTTTGTGATTCTCTGCGTTGGGAGGTTTAGTGGAGTTCCAACCATCCCGGAGTTCCCGCCGAATCAAGGGCCAGAGATGTTCAATGGTAAGGTGATGCATTCGATGGACTACTCCGCTATGGATAACGATAAGGCTGCTGAATTAATCAGAAGGAAGAGAGTTACAATTGTTGGTTCTCAGAAATCTGCAGTTGACATCGCAGCCGAATGTGCAGACGCAAATGGTGAATTTTTTTTTTTTTTTTTCAATCAATTATCCTTCTGAAATCTTTTACAAGCATTTTAAGTTGATTTCTGTTTTTATTCACAAGTCAGTCAACTTGTCGAATCATACGAAAGATGAAGTTCTGTTTCTCTTTTCGCTTAATTTTTAACTTCTTTTATAACAGGAGTGGAGTATCCATGCACAATGATTCGTAGGACAACCCACTGGTCACTCCCAAGTCACAATTTGTGGGGAGTCAATTTCGGTTTCCTGTACTTCACTCGCTTCTCCGAGCTTTTGGTTCACAAGTCTGGTGAAACATTCCTTCTCAGCATTTTGGCCACTTTGCTTTCACCCTTGGTAATACTAAATACTCGAGCAAAATCAAATGATTCGATGCATGGGCGGAGCCATCTAAGGCCGAGTTAGGGCTTCCGCCCCCGATGAATTATAATTTTGTTCAATTTTGTTTTCAAAAACTTTATATTTTCTCATTTTTCCCTCACTAAAAATTGATTATCTCCTTAAACCTTCATAAAAATTTTATCCTCTATTGTACATCACTACTAAAATAATAGACTGGTTTCGCTGTTGATTTCATACTTATTCTGATGTTGAATTCTCATTGTTTTCCAGAGATGGGTGATTTCGAAATTTGCCGAGAGCTATCTTAGATGGAAACTGCCATTGAAAAAGTATGGCATGGTACCCAAAAGCAGCTTTCTTCAGGATGTTTCCTCATGCACAGTTGCTATCCTGCCTGAAAAATTTTATGACAAAGTAGAACAGGGAAGCATCATATTGAAAAGATCAGAGACCATTGGATTCTGCAGAGAAGGTTTGATTTTAGATGGACAATCGCAGCCACTAGAAACAGATGTTGTGATCCTAGCCACAGGCTACAGAGGAGACCAAAAGCTAAAATGCATGTTTAGTTCTCCAGTCTTCCAAAAACACATTATTGGGTCACAATCCTCAATGCTTCCTCTCTATAGGTAATTACAGAATCTCCTATACATATATATATATATATATATATATATCTGTGTGTGCATTAAATTTCACATGTGTAATGGCACATGCAATTCAATAAACAATCAAATATTACGGGATGAAGCTAAAGAGGTTTAAGAGAGGGCTTGAGGCCCCCTAAACATTTCCATTTTATCTTTTTAGTCCACATATTTTTATATAAATTCACATATAGCCCCCTTAACTCTTAAATCCCCCTCAAATTTTTTTCCCCTTTTTATCTTATATATTCTTTTGTAAAAATTTACATATAACCCCTCATCCCGAACACATAGCGCACCATCTAATACACTATTTTACACCTTTTGTACTAAATATAATGTTGATATTAACAATTTTATCAGAAATGATCTTAGATTGTATATATTTAAATTTTCATTATAATTAATTAGCCCTCTCATATAAATTTCCGACTTCATAACTGATTACAACTAGCAAGGTTCGAACACATAACTCTCACTCATAAGCCTCCCACTTTCCCTCCCCATGTCATTAGACCAATGTCTTAGGCCCCTATACACTTTTATATATTTTTTGCTTATAATATAGTCTTTATTAAATTTGTCCACAATTGCAGGCAGATAATTCATCCAAGAATCCCACAATTGGCAGTAATAGGATATGCAGAAGGTTTCTCCAATTTGATGAATTCTGAGATTAGATGTCAGTGGTTAACACATTTCTTAAATGGGAAATTTGAATTGCCTAGCATAAGAGAGATGGAAAGAGATGTGAGAATGTGGGAAGATAACTTGAAACTATATAGTGGAAAGTATATTGGGAGATCATGTATTGGTAGTGTTAATATCTGGTACAATGACCAATTGTGCAAAGATATGGGACGAAAATACAAAAGAAAAAAGGGAATTTTTGCTGAATTTTTCCAGCCATATGGGCCAATGGATTACGTGGGTCTAGCTCATTATTGAAGAATGAGCTACTGGGTTTAGGAACCCTCTTGGAAGGGATAATTGGGGTGTATACTACAAAAATAGGAGTAGATTGATTTTTGCCACAAAGTAAAAAGTATTGAAAATAATATCACAAAAATCATGTCATATATTAATTAAAATAAAAATTGTTATATATATGCATTGTTATATATGTGTGTGTATATATATATATATCTCGCTCTCGCTCTCTTTTTCTCTCTCTCTCGGAGCTGTAGCGATCTCACGCGATTGGAGCCACGAACTCGTGGATAGATCCGATAATGACACGATCAGATCTGAGGTTGCAATACGAGCAGCTTCGATGGCTAGAAATCCATCTCTTCCTCCGCAGGTGGGATCTCCGGCGTTCGATTTTTTTATTACTATTCTAGTTTATTGTGTATATTGTGAGAAATTTTTGGACATTTGTTCTGTGTTCTATGGATTATTTTAAGTTAAAATTATCTGTAAGTTAAAATTATCTATAATTTTAATGGATATTTGTGGCTTTTGTGTTTGTAATGATTTTTGGTAAACTTTTTTTTAGTAATGAGGTGATAAATTCAAAAAAATGTATTGGGTTTGATGGTTTTCAATCAATATCTTACCGGCGGAGGTGGTTACTAGTCGGTAACTAACTGATAACACGTCGACGGTCGGTAACCAACTAGTAATCAGTTGGTAACCAACTGGTAACTTGTTGGTGGAGGTGGTTACCGGTCGGTAATCAACTGGTAACTAGTTGATAATTAACTGATAACCTATTGGCGGAGATAGTAACTATATTTAGGAATTTAAGATAAACAAATAAACAAATATTTATGATGCATGGAATGGTATTTTTTGCAAGATTTTTTCTGTGTGGCAAAAAATCAATCCAAAGCATGATTTTGTGGCATTTCTCTAAAGCCCCCCTCTTTGGAAGCCTCCCATCAAAATAAGATAGTTTGTGTGTTCCAATATACATGGTCTCTTATGCTCTTTTATACTTTAAAAAATGCTGAGAATTACACTACGTTTGGTAGAGGAGAAAAGTGAGACCTTCTCACTGAGAGGAAAGAAAAGAGCGGAGAGATTTTTGAAGAGAAAAAATAAATAAATTGTATGAATAATGAAATCTTACATTCTTACAACTTTTATTAATAATGAAATAACTTTTTTTTCCCACATAAACTTGTTAGGTTTTATGACTCAAATTAGTTTTAGGTATGTTTCTATTTTTTGAGTTTGGAAAAGTGTCAATTTGGTATTCTATTGAGATCCTATAGATAGGTGTATTGTGTTTAGAGTTATGTGTGGTCAGAAAAATAAAAAGAGTGTGCCTCCTTTTGAAAAAGAGTGAGGAGAAAGATAGGCAAATGATGCAAGGGATTTTGGGTAGAGAGAGATTGAGAGAGATTTGGTGAGTGTAATTCTAAAGTTATTCGTGAATGTACTCCCTTTGCTATAGACTTTGGCAATTATGCCGAAATCTTTGTTTTCTTTTTGTTTATGTTTGAATTTATTTTTTCTTCTGTACTTTAGGTATAGATTGGGATGACAATTTTCCCCGCTAATCCGTAATCTCGCGGGGACCCCTCTTAAATGGGACGGGAAAAACCCGATATAAATGGGTTAGGATTATAAACAAATTAAAAACTTAATTTGTTACGGGTTATGAGGTGGAGACGGGTTTAATGGCTTGTTTACTTTACAGGAATAGGGAATCAGAATTGTGAATATGAATCAATTTTATGTTTACTTACTTATTTTAATCCTAGAATGAGAGTGAAATTATGTGGGGCCTACACTAATTTGGGATTGAATAAGGGGATTGGCAATCCCAAGCCCCCCCCCCCCCCACCGGATTAGCACTCACATTCCTGATATTAAAGTTAAATTACTATTTTACCCCCAATTTAGAACTTATTTGGTATGTTTATAATTTGAAACTTATTTTATTTAAAAGATGATTATATCATATCTTATATTTGTTTTTAAATTTTTTAATGCTACTTTTTAAATTTTTTAATGCTCTAGCAAAATAAAAAAAAGTGAGCCACAATAAATCAATTTAAACAAAATTTTAATTTAGATATATATATTTCAACATTATGTTTTTTTTAAGCAAATTTATATTTCAAAAAAATTTAAATATTTACTAGAATAAACTATTTATCTCAAAATTTAACTTTTTTATTTAAAAAATAATCTTCAAATATTTACTAGAATAAAGTATTTATCTCAAAATTTGACTTTTTTATTTAAAAAATAATCTTCATAATATAATTACTATTAGCATATAAATTACTTGTCTCAACATTATGTTTTTAAAAAATAAACATATATTTCAAGAAAATAGTCGTATAATTAGTAGCACAAAAAATAATCATTTTAGTATTAAAATAATTAGTATATAATCTACTTGTTCAAATTGAAAATACAAAATTAATTGAAAGGGTATATGAGTAAATTTACAACAACTGATTCCGATTTCTGTTTAAGTAAACACATGAATGGAATTGACAATGATTCCGACTCCAATTCCTAGAACCTAAGTAAACAGCATATTCTAACTCCGAATCCTGACTCTTAATCCAACTCACTCCAAATCATATTCACTTTGATTATACATAAGTAAACATGCCATAAGTGTCCACGATCCTATTCCCTGTTTACCTACCCTGTTTAGTTATGTATTATATATATATTATACATGTTTGATAATAAATATGATTTTAAGTATTAAATTTTAACATATTTGTTATATGAAAATTTGAATATTATAATTTTGATTTATTTAAACTTAAAGTTTCATATTTATGCATTTTAAATTTTAAATTTTAAATTTTTTTTATGATGAAATTAGATAATAGTGATGGGGCACTCTGTGAGTATCCCGAACCTGTCGAGATTGGAAAAACATGCCTCGTCCTTACCAATTTAAACGTGTTATGGGGTAGATATGGAGAGTATTTTATTCATAGGGCGGATTGGCAAAAGACCACCTTACCCCAAACCTGCTCCGTTGCCATCTCTAGGTATAGAGGTGTTTCCCTAACAAAACTAAAGCTATAAATTAATTAATTTATAAAATAGATATTTACTTTATTACTTATTAATTTTATTTCTTCATATCATTCTAAATAAGATAAAGAAAAAACAATTTTCTTTTCTCATTCACACTTTTTTTTTTTTTTTTTTTCATTTTATTTGAGGTTTTCTCACCCTCCAATTTTCTTACCCTCTTCTCAAACGAAGTGTTAATGTCTTGAAAATTTAGACCGAAAACTTGACATGCTCATTTTAAACCTAATTTGCAAAATAATATTTTCAAATTCCATAGTTTCTCTTTTTGACGTTAAGTTTTAAAATATCTAACTTTTTTTTTTTTTTTTTTTCATCTTCAATCAATACAATTCTTTTTTCAATGTATTGATAATAAAGAGATGAACAAATCTAGACTCATATACCCTATTAAAATATAAAGAGATTAGTCAAAATAGCAAAATACAATATAAGGTTTTAAAATAATAGCATAAACTAAACTATTGTTATTAAATAGCATAATTAAATTAAATAATAATACAAAAAACCAAAAATACCCCTGAATGTTTCTCTCTCTCTCCTTTCTCCCCTATGATTCTCTCTCTACCAGATCCAATCCCGTCATTCCGGTCGCCGTCGCCGTCACTGTCGCAACAGGAGGGAGGCGATAACTGCCTGTTCCTCTGCTTCTCACCGGTTGGAGATTGTCGGTTTTCATGAAGCGCCGCCGATCTCAATCGCGAGCTCGATAAACCCTCCAACGGATCTCAACTATTGTCTCCGACTCGCTCATCGTAGTCGGAGATTTCACCGGCCATCCCGATGGCTGCTTTCTCCGATTCGTTGGTGACTTCGCCTCACCATGCTCGTCGTCTCCATCTTCGTAGCTCACCGTCTCTATTTCCACGAGAAACAAATGATTTCCGCAGGAAACACACCGATTCAAGTTCAGATTTTGACAACCTCCGCGAGTCGTGTTCTCTGACTGCGTCGCCATCATCTCTGGTGGCGGTGACGTCTCCGTTAACATAGTGATGTTATTTGGGGGTTACTTTTATGTTTTAATAAATATATAGGGTTATTTTCGCAATTTAAAGTAAAATGTATTTGCAAAATTAAAATGTGTTAATATTGATATTTACGAGTAAATCATGATATTTACATGATCTGGAAAATAAAAGAAAACAGTTATAATATTATAATAAAAAAAACTAGATTTAATGATAAATATCATAAGTACATTGTGATATTTACAAGATTTGAAAAATAGGAAAAAAATTTTAAAAAAATATAGAAATAAATAAATAGGTTTACTTGATAATCCATTTAATTTTATTTGGTAAATTCAAATATTTATAGGTAAATAATTCAATTTAATTAGTAAAATAAAATGATTTACAAAGCGAGATAGATAAAAACCAGTAAACCTTAATATTTTCTTTTAAATCTTTTATACATTGGCATTTTTCTATTTCTTTTAGTTTCTTTGTCAAGTTTTATACTTACAAGGTAAAACTAATATTAATAATGTAAATACGACTATTAACATAGTAAATGTGATTATTAACACAGTAAATACAGTAAATACATGTATTTACATGATCTGAAAAATAAAAGAAAACAGTTACAATATTATAATAAACAACTATATTTATTGATTAATATCATAAGTACATTGTGACATTTACAAGATTTGAAAGATAGGAAAGAAGTTAAATATATTTAGAAATAAATAAATGGATTTACTTGATAATTAATTTTATTTTACTTGATAAATCCAAATATTTACAGATAAATAATTAAATTTAATTAGTAATATAAAATGGTTTTACTAAGTGAGATAGATAAAAACCAATAAATCTTAATATTTTTTGGTAAATCTTTTAATACATTGGCATTTTTCTATTTCTTTAAGTTTCTTTACCAATTTTTATAGTTACTAAAATTATTAACACAGTAAATATGATTATTTACATGAATTTACAAGGTCTGTGTTATGCATTTACTAAGTAATATATTTACTAAGTGTAAATAAATGTATTTACAAGTAAATAAAAAAACAAAACATTTTGTATCTACAAAATTTCATACAATTAATTGAAATTGTAAAATAACCCCAAAATTCCAAAACAGTTCAAATCAGCCCCAAATTACCAAACCCTAACCTAAATACCCAAATCCAATTGCTGCAACAGACAGCGCCGCCGACGCCACTCCACATCATCGGAGAGGGTGACCGGTCTTCCTAAAGTCATTGTCAAATAGGAAACACTATGGAAGTCGCAATCTCCTCGAATTGTCGCGACATCCTCTGGCCAACAAAGGAGGGGGTTCAACCTGCACAAAAAAAAACTAACAAATCCCAGGCAAAGAACTACAATACCAGACAAATATTGCAGCGACCATTGAATCACCCATTGGAGATGGCAACGCCATATTATTCGCAACCAAAGATCCTATCGGAGCTATCACCCATAATCGGGATTTGACCTGCAAAAATAAACCACAAACCCAGAGAAACAAAGCAATTAAGAGAAGAGAGAGCATAGTTGTCGCTGGAGATCAGGACGAATGGCAATGAGATCGTGGTGGATCTGAGACCATTGGATCACCACGGAGGCTGACGAGGTTGCCCAACGGTTTCCATCTCCATCGTGATTGAATCGCTGGTGATCGGTTCTGTAACGACCCTACTACGTAGGGCCGTTATCGTGCTTACATACCATGTTTACTTAACTTAAATACTTAACTTACTTAAACATACTCTTGTATTTCGTAAAAATATGGAATTTTTTTTTCTTTATTCATTTCAAACTCAAATTTAAAACCTATCTTATTCTCATACTTATTTATATGTACTCAATCGAGTACAGAGTTGTAAAACTATTTTAACACATTTGATAAACCAAACTAATTACCGTTGTAATAAACTTTAAATACTGTCCCAGTACTAAATATTTTAAGTACCGGTACCATTATATTATCATATCAAAACATAACATATTTTACAAAACACGTGGTGGTGTCCAACCCAAATTTCACAGTCTGTACTGCCATCTCTCCACAGTCTTGCATCAAGCTTGTCCGGTAGGTTGCTTACCTACAGCATGAATGTAACTTTTGAGCTTATGCTCAGTAAGTACAGCTTTTAATTCCGCAAATAATTTCGGTAAAAGAATGTATGAATTGATAATGCATGAATCAATTATGCTTTCTTATGAATCAATTATGCTTTCTTATGTAAACTTGGTTTTGGTCCTCTTACGTATCATGAACATGAGTGTACGTGGCACGTAGCCATGTAGTAGTTAAGGCGACCAGCCCTGTCCAACTCGAACCATGGACCAAACCAAAACCTACCCTCGTCGTAGGTTGGTATGACACGAGAAACTTGCTTTATTATGTAAAGACTTGTTCTTATTTCGATCATACTTGAAAACTTGAATCTTAAATGTTTCTTACTTGAAAACTCGATCTTGTTCTTATCGTGTGATTCATTATTAGTGAGTATGCTTACATGATGCCAAAATAATAAAACATAAATCATATGCATCACATACATTAATACATGATGCTTTGAAAAACATGTAAAGTAGTAAAAACATTTAAATCAATGCATGAGTTTTTGAAAAACAAGCAAAGTAGTAAAAACATTTTTGCCCATGCTGTAGGCAGAGTTGTACTTACAATTTGTCCTATGCTCTTGATCTATCGTTCCAGCAAGGCACGACAACAGGTTATATTCCTGTTTTCAAACATGGCGTAAGATAATAATCGTTCTATCTTACTACAAACCATAATATACTAGATCGGTATCCAATTCGATTACCATTGGTAATCATGGATACAAATCCTGACATAATAAATCGATATCCAATTTGATTACCATTGGTAATCATAGAATTGTTACTATATTCTCAAGTAACTTAGATTTAGTCTATTTTTCTTCCTTTTTCTTAAAAATAGTCTATTTTTCTTCATTTTTCTTAAAAATATCTTGTTCACTTGAAAGTATCTTAACTTTACAATCAAGTATTTCCTAACATAAATACTTGAAATTTCATGAATTTCCTTTTGTAAGACATAATATGTATTAAAATTCACTTGTAAAATTCAAATGGATTTAAACCTTTTTGAAACTATTTTCATAAAATCATAGTCTCTTTTTAAAGAGGTCATAAAACCTTAAAAACTAATTTCGAAACACCATTTTAATTTACTTGAATGTATCTGTGCATGAAATTTCCTGTACCATGCATAATTTTAAAATCCGTTTTATCTTTAAATCAGTTTAGAATTTTGGAAAGTTTTCTCATGGAAGTTGTAGATCTCATCGAAACCTACAACTTTCATTTCTTATCTGAAACTTAATTCTGCTTTTAACTTATTCTTTTTTCCTTTGAAAGTTACTGGCCGTGTATAGTACCTGAACCGGTCAGTTTTGAAACTCATAAAAACAGAGGCCTTTGGAGCCCTTTTTTTCAAATATCTTTCCATGCTGCCTCCTAGGGTTTTCTGTGTTCTACAACTTTGTAGTTATAACTTTTTCCAAATTCGGTCTCTAAAGGACTCAAAATTGGGTTTCCAGAAAACTATACCAATTGTTTTCGAAAACCAGCAGTTTGTATTTTATGGATTCTTAGCTTAAAAATCTGCACACACTACCTCAAACGGTCAAAGGCGTGAGCCTACATCAATATGCAGTGTGTTGGTTTCATTCTTAAACATCAACCATTCACTTATCTCATGCTCTTGAAAAACACAATATTGATAACTTACTTGTTTACCAACTTGTGTCTTTAGGTTAATTTCTTAACCAACGTACCCATAATATTCACATCATCGTCATCATCATTCATAAAATCTCCATGCTTAAACATGTGAGAGCATATTCACAAACACATGGTGAGTACACATAACATGTGAGAGCATAATCACAAACATATGGTGAGCACACATAACCTTAACACTCATCTTAGAGCATAAAATAAAACCCATGCGTAGAGCTAGCAACCAAGATAACCTAAGCATAGATCTAGCACAAACCAACCATAAAAGACCATCATAAAGGAAAATAAGAAACATGAGCTTATGCTCTTACATCCCGTAACTTGAAATACATTTAAATCTCATGAACCAAAACTTAATGAAAATTTTAGTTAGAGGTTCAAGAATAATACCTCTAAAGCTTGGAAAGATTGCTCCAGGCCTTGGATGAGAGAAATCCTTGCTCTCTACCTCTCCACACACAACCGACCATCACTTGTCTCTCTCTCTTTTTTCTAAGGCTAGAGAGGAATAGTTGAGAAAGAACTAGAAGTTTGAGAAGCCAACTAAAGAGTACAAGTCTCTACTACCCACCCCTATTTATAAGTGGAAATTTTCCACAATTATTTTTTTTCTTAAATTCTCCTCGAATTGCATATTGGTCCTTAAAGACAAATTTTTTTTTGCCTTCCAAGTCCCTCAAAATGGCTGGCCATGTGGAGCTTGAACTAAAAAAAATCTTTTCATACTTAACTACAATTACTTGGCCTCCAAGTAAGGCCATGTTTGGCATTCCTCCTAATACGCAGTCTTTTTTCTTAATAATCCAGATAGTACCAGTACTATTTTAACTATCAACAGTATAGTATTTCTGGACTGCAGTCCAGAATTTATCTGCACTTAATTGGACCGTGTATAGGTTTTTCTTAGGACTTGAAACTACATAGTCCTCCTTGCTCCAAATATTATTCCTGATTATTCTAGAGTGATCCCAATCCTTATTCTCAATTCTACATTCATAATTATGATTGGCTACAATATAATTTCAATACTGCTTATTATACGGTAGTACCGTCTTAATCATGTCATAATTATCCTACTCATTCATTGGCCAGAATAAAATCATAAATCACGGTTCTTCCTTTTTCATTATAAGGCCTCATCCTTGACTTAATAAACTATCATTGAATCTCATAATACTTATAAGAACTCAAACATACTCTGATAATCAAATCCAATCATAAGCTTTATATTGACATATATAGTATAGACTTAGATTTTTAAGGAAATCACAAGTCTGTCAAAAGTTAGGTTGTTACAGATTCCCACGGGAAACCTCACCAGTAATTAAACTGGATCGAGAAATCAAAGAGAACGCATAGCCGTCGTCGCAATCCGGTCACTATGGCGTTCTCATCATCATCGCGTGCTCTCTGGTTGACAAGGAAATTGAGAGAGAGAAAGAGGAGAGAGAGAGAGCAGAAACAGAGAGGGTAGAGTGAGATAGCAGGAATTGAGAGAAGTAAAAGAGAAGAGCATGTAGAGAGAGAAAAGGATAAAATAGGAAATATTATTTGATTTTAAAGAGATAATATAGAATGTGCTATTATTTATCCATTTTTAAAAAAGCTGCTATATGATTCAATATGATCTATGAAATATGTTATATGGTATAATTTCTTTAAAATATATGCTAAGATTTTATTAGATTCATTGAAAATTATTTTCCAAATGACACCACCATTTCAAATATTATTCCCCTTTCAAATTATATTTTAATAATACATCTAAACGTTAATTCAGAAGCAAACAAAAATGATTTATCATCCCAAAATGAACTAAAACTAAATCATCGAAACAAAATAACCCTTATAGTCCTTAACAATTTATACAAGTAAATGGTCAAAATAATGGAAAGATTATTGTCGCCTGCGGTCAGTGTAAATCGTTATCAATCATTATTGCACAGTCCACTACGCAACGTAAGTACTCCAAATTAAATAATAATAATAATAAATAAAAAGGAGGAGGATAATGAAAATGAAATTTTTTATACAGTACGTAAAATTGTTCAACAAATAACCTTTACTTGGATAAGACACATATAGCTGCGCTCCAGCTTGCTTATTAACTTGCAAACAATTATCCAAAGAACTAAGCATGAAACCTTGCATGCTTATATTAAACTTGACATAACAAAATTTGCGGCTGATTGTTTTGGCCTTAGCAAAACACAAATTTGAATATTATTGGGAATTACTAAGGATACTAACTCAAATTTCAACTTTTGAATATTAATTTATATGACATGTAAATTATGATTTTTTACTTGATAAGTTTTTAAATAATTATCGTATCAATCAAAATTAAACTTTGTTTTTAATAGTGAAAAGATAACAACTGATAATGTACTTAAAAGTTGATATTAGATTTAGTTTCTTTAATATGAGAAAGTATTCAGTAATAAACCGAGTACACAATATATATAGGATGATGTTGTACACCAGTCTAATAAACAATTGATATTTTATTAGTTGATTCGTCATTATCAACTCAATCTTAAATTTCTAATCACCTCTTCCTATTAATTTTTTTTTTCTTATTTAGGTAATTAGGAACTACTCTTATCCAAAATACAAGGGCGATTGCTTTGTATAACTCAAAGTAGCTTTTACATCCAATAGTCGTACGTGAAACGATAAGCCGAAATTTGGATAAATATGCTCATAATTGGGTCTCTTTGGAATGTTTACGTCTTAAACAGGTTCCATGTGATTATGTTCATCTCATCCAATCCACACATTTTTGCTTAATCTATTAACCGATCTACATACACGGTTTTTACAAAAATTACATCAAACTTAATCCGCATTTATTTGGTTACTTCAGTTTAGGTCATAGTCTCAAAACTTAAATTTTTGGACTTATTTTTCATATTTAAAGTGTTTTTTTAAAGAAAAATAAGCGCATATATATATATATATATTAACTTGGGATTCGAACACCAACCTTTCTTATGGAATCGAATGTATAATTATTACTAAATTATACATGTAATCACAAAATAAGCACATATATCTCAAGCTTAACAGAAGACTAAAACAAGTTTGACATTATAAATTTATTGCCACTTCACGGTTTCTACCAAAATTACTTCAAACTTAATCCGCATTTAATCGGTTACTTCAGTTTAGGTCATAGTCTCAAAACTTAAATTTTTGGACTTATTTTTCATATTTAAAGTGTTTTTTTTAAAGAAAAATAAGCGCACACACATATATATATATATATATATTAACTTGGGATTCGAACACCAACCTTTCTTATGGAATCGAATGTAAAATTATTACTAAATTATACATGTAATCACAAAATAAGCACATATATCTCAAGCTTAACAGAAGACTAAAACAAGTTTGACATCATAAATTTATTGCCACTTTATACAAATAATAATAAAACTCAAACTCATCCAAAGATTAACATCAGGCTTTTGTACCAACACCCTAAAAATTTTGAAAAATATATTTCTTCTACTCTATATATTGCAGATATGTTTGGTATCGGTTTTTACTAAATGTGGACCAATCCAATCTGCATTTTATCGATTACCCACATTTTAGGAATTGGATTGGACGGATTCAATTGATTATTGTGCAAGTAGTTTTCAACCTCCTCTGTTATACATTCAATTTCTCTGTGTTTACTAGAATCCCAACTATTACTAAATAATTACTAATATACTTAACTTAATGTGGTGATTAAAATTATTGGTACTGATAATTTAGGATAAACCTGACTTTTTTAATTGTTTTTCCTTACTAAATTTAATTCTTATATACTATGGTTGCGTTTGGTTTGCCGGTTGAAGATGAAATTTTTAAGTTAGAGTTGATTGACTTTTCAAAAATTAGTTATAATTTTTGTTGACTTTTAGGAAAAGACAAAAACTAAAACAAAAAAACAAAGTTTCGTTGGAGTTAAATTGAAATGTCAAACGGGCCCTGTATAATCTGTCATTTTTCTATGTTTTGATTTTTAACAATGTCAACGTTATTCCTTAGTAACGTCGACGTTGCATTATTGCAACGACTTGACAATTCGTTTGGATCGTCACTATTTTTTTTTTTTTTTTCACTATATCTTTTCAAGTAAAAGTTAGCTTCACGTCTCTTTTACATTAGAGTACCCCAAAAAAAAAAAAAAAGAAAAAGAAAAAGTCTTCTTCACAATTTCTACGCTGCATCTAAAAGTCAAAAATCTAATCATTATCTTTGAACAAAAAAAAAAAAAATTCCTCATGTGTTGCGTTTGTCTTTATATTTCCTATAACTAATTCGAAAACACACGCTTCGTATATGTAGAATAAGTAAAGGAAGTAAATAAAAACAAAAAACGAAAAAAACAAAAAAAACAAAAAAGTGAAAGAAATAAAAAAAAACATCGGTGAGTGTTGAAAGCATTACATGACACCTTAGGAAGCGTAATAGATCGAAAGAGTATTTCCACTCTCTCGAAACTGCTCCAAAATCATCCCCATTTAGAGTTAAAAAAAAAAAAAAAAAAAACTCATTTTACTAGTTAAATTTTTTAAAATACCAAAAACACACACGATAATGAATATTCAATTATTGTCTTAACCACTCTATATTTGAAGAAATAAATTTAAATAAATTAAGAAGCAACAATTATGGTACAAGCGTAATTTTGGACTTTGGTGCTGGTTTTGGGAGGGGTGGGAAAAGGGAGAAGGGTTTGTGAGCATGGAGGGCGGGGATGAAATGGGAGGTTGGGAATGGTAGAATGGACGGTTGGGATTTGGGGATGGGACCCGGAGACTTCTTGTTGAGAGATATTCTTAGTAATCAACAAGAGAGATCTTCTTGTTGAGTTGTGGAGTCTAATTATTAACTTTGACACATAGACAATAGGTTGAATGAACGTAAGGGGGAAGTCTTGAAATTTATTACTAGTTATTTCAATTGCACTTGTTTTCTTCATAAATAAGAGGAACCGTGATTAGATCAGTTCATTAATGAAGATATGAGAGGGAAAAAAACACAGAGAGTTCGAGGGTCATGTGTGATTTTTTCTTGTAAGATTTTTCTTTATCATGTAAAGTGAATTACTATAATGATTGTAAGAGGTAGCTAGTAGCATATATATATATAAGTAACAAACCTTTTTAAAGCTTGCGTATTCTTATCTGTTTATTTTCTTTGATTAATTTTATTGGTTTTTGAAACATAAAATTATGGCCTCAAATTCTCAACACACTTTTTTTAAAAAAGATTTTTTCAAAATTCTCAAGGTTGCGTTAGATATGTCAAAATGTTTAACGGGCTAAAGGATTATTTTCAAACTCTTTAAAAAAAAAAATTGAAGTTTTATTTTGGAAAGAAAGTACCTTTTGGATTTTAAAAAAATTATAGGGATAGATATGGTATTTTGTTAAAATTTAGAAGTATGACTTGTTGGATTTTCTCACGAAACAACTGCATCTGGCTAGCTATACTTATCTAACTCATCATACATGTGACATTAACATTAGTGTGTGATAATTGTCACGACCAATCCAAAACCAGCTATAATTATTTAGACATCTTATCAATCCATGTATCGTTTTTTTATTTTATTTCTTTCTGCACTTTTAGAATCCATCTTCTCCAGAAATATGTACGATATATATGTATGTAGATGTGTATATATATATAAAGGTCATCTATTTGATACCGGATACCGTACGACACTTAGTTAATTTGCATTTAACTTACTAAAAATCTTATAACATAACAAATTTTATATTTAGAACGTTATAACATAATAACTTTTTATATTTAGAACATTATAACATAACAACTTCTTATCATATGATATTAATTAAAAAATATTCTATTAAAATAATATGATTGATACAACGTTAAAAAAAAAAAAGTTACAAATATCGTATAAAAAGATACCGGATAGCACCCCTTTATGTGTGTATATATATCTCGTTCTCATCTGCAGTTTTAAAGAATTAAAAAAGCTCAAAATTGTCTCTAAAAGCGTTGACCAGTTCTCTCACAGTTACTTTCCAAAGTTTCTTTCAATTTCCATAGTAGATCACGTCATGTGCTCTTGGGTCAACCGCCTCACCTCACATATATAGATCTATATATATAACTACGATATATATATATATATATAGTACTCTAATTATATGTTTCATGTTCTAACCAAATTTCTATGTCAAGAAGTTTCTGAAAGTCTTTTTTTACAAAGATTTATTGCCAACTCTTAACAATGGAGAAACGACTAGCCATTGTTGGGGCAGGTACTAGTGGCCTTCTAGCTTGCAAATACGCCGTGGAGAAAGGGTTTAGCCCGGTGGTCTTTGAAGCCGAAGAAGGTGTAGGAGGAGTTTGGAATCACACTGCAGAATCCACAAAACTCCAAAACCCGAGACCAACTTACGAGTTCTCAGATTTCCCATGGCCTCCTTCAGTGAAAGAAGTGTTTCCTAGTCACAACCAAGTTTTGGAGTATGTTCAATCTTATGCTCAAAACTTTGGCCTTTTCCCTTACATAAAGTTCAACTCCAAAGTTGTTGGCTTGGATTATGTTGGAGAGTCCGAAGGAGAAATGGAGACATGGGATTTATGGGGTGGAACGGGCAAGCCATTCGATTCTAAGGGCAAATGGCACGTTTTGGTGCAAGATACCAAGAGCGGGTCGATCGAGGTATATATGTTGTACTTTCGGTGAATTTTATGTTACATAGTCGAAATTAGACAAAAATTTAAAGAAAATTTAATAGAGAGCTAAGGTTCAAAATTTTATGCCATCGCTAGAATTTTTTTTTTTTCTTATTTGTTCCCTAGAATAGAATTCATATGCGAAAGAGCTCATGTTTTTTTCTTTCATATGAGATGCTAAGATAAATCACATTATTTCTTTGTTTAGGTTCACCAAGTTGAGTTTGTGATACTCTGCATTGGGAGATTCAGTGGAGTACCAAACATCCCGGAGTTCCCTCCAGATCGAGGCCCAGAGGTGTTCGACGGTAAGGTGATTCATTCCATGGAATACTCGGCCATGGATAAGGATAAGGGCGGCTGAGTTGATCAAAAGGAAGAGAGTTACAATTGTTGGTTCTCAGAAATCTGCAGTCGACATAGTAGCAGAATGTGCTAATGCAAATGGTGAGAACTTTTCAATTCAAATCGTTTACAAGATCGTCCAAGAGTCATTCCTAACGCAATACGGTTTAACAACCTGTAGGTTTTCAGAAAAGCTA
Source organism: Ficus erecta (assembly GCA_008635985.1). Taxonomy (NCBI): domain Eukaryota; kingdom Viridiplantae; phylum Streptophyta; class Magnoliopsida; order Rosales; family Moraceae; genus Ficus; species Ficus erecta. The sequence goes on along the minus strand of BKCH01002021.1, from coordinate 24,042 downwards.
AAGAAATGTTTCTCTCTTTTTCCTTTCTTTTTTATTCAGGAGTTGAACATCCCTGCCGGATGATTCAAAGGACTGCCCATTGGCAACTCCCAACTCCCTATTTGTGGGGTGTCAATTACGGTCTATTGTACTTCACCCGCTTCTCGGAGCTTTTGATTCATAAGCCTGGCGAAACAATACTTCTCAGCATGTTTGCCACCTTGCTTTCACCCTTGGTAACTTCCATATGCCTGTTAAAATTATTCCTGATATCACCAAAAATCGGTGACCATCACCTTCTGTTTATGAGTTATTCGAAAATTGTCATGTCAAATTGTGTGGATTCTTGTGTCATAATCTAAGCACTACAATTAGCATCGTTACCGGTTATAGTGCAAAGTGTCGTGATCTCTACTTATTTTCGCGTTGGACTCTACATTTCTCAGAGATGGGCAGTTTCGAAATTTGCGGAGAGCTATCTCAAATGGAAACTCCCATTGAAGAAGTATGGTGTGGTACCAAATACTAGCTTTCTTCAAGATATTTCTTCATGTCAGCTTACTATGTTGCCCGATAGTTTTTATGACAGAGTAGAACAAGGAAGCATCATATTGAAAAAATCACCAAACTTTTGCTTCTCTAAAGAAGGATTGATCATTGAGGGGGAAACTCGTCCATTAGAAACGGATATTGTGATTCTAGCCACCGGGTTCAGAGGTGACCAAAAGCTTAAAAACATGTTCAAATCTCCTGCTCTCAAAAACCGCATCGTCGGATCACCTGGCCCGACAGCTCCTCTTTACAGGTGCTGTAATAGGTTTTTTTTTTTTTAAATTTCTGTTCATAGTTAAAGACTTAAACTGTTCCTTCATCACTAATGCAGGCAGATAATTCATCCCCGTATTCCTCAACTAGCGGTGATCGGATACGCAGAGAGCCTCTCCAACTTGTTCTCCTCGGAAATCCGGTGTCAGTGGCTCGCACATTTCCTCGGCGGGAACTTTGAGCTGCCTAGCATAAGAGAGATGGAAAAGGATGTGACAATGTGGGAAAATGGATTGAAGCAATACAGTGGGAAGTATTTTGGTGGGTCATGTTATGCTACTGTTCATTTTTGGTACAATGACCAATTGTGCAAAGATATGGGGTGCAATCCCAGAAGAAAGAAGGGGATTTTAGCAGAGTTGTTTGTACCACATCTGCCCACAGATTATGCAGGGCTAACAACCAACAAATAGTTGGCAAACAGAAGACAAACTGCACTTGATTTTCCTTTTGAAGACACCATTTATATGATTTTTTTTTGTTTTTTTTTTTTTTGCACGAAGAAACAGTATGAAAAGGGGATGACCAGTGTTAGCATACCCTTGTATGGTTACCAAAGGGGCTCCAATTTCTATGATACTTGGTTTGTGTATTTTGTATTGTCATGCATGGTAAATCGAAAACAGAATTGATATACCTTTCTTATAACTAAGTGAGGTGGTATGTGTATTATGTGCTGTTTAACGGTGTGGGTTTTATAGATTGATTATGATAGTTTCTATTTTAATATTTGTCTGTAAAGAAGAAAAAAGTTGAATATATATGATAAAACACATAAAATTCAATAGAAGTCGTCATTCATTTCATCATAGTTTTTTTTTTTTAAATCGTTTATTGTATTGAAAGTGTGATGGTCTGACTATTTCGAACCATCATCTAAATTAACTTGTCTTAAATAACTTATAAAAATGCGGAATTTTTTAAACTTACATATATAAATATAACAATTCACCAAATTTAATTAAAATATTAGTCATGAAATAAAACTTAATACATATACTGTTTTGAAAGTAACTTGCAACTTACAATTATATTATATAACTGTTTAGTATGATATTGCCTCAAAAGATAGTTAACTTATCATAGCACTACAATAATGAAGGTAAAGTGTATTTTCATTAATTTATTTTCAGAATACAAGAGGATGTTTATATAACATGTACCGAAATCTATTCTAGGAATGAAGTTACTACTATACACTATTCTAGGCTAGAATAGTTGGCATTCCGTAATTAGTGAAAATCAGAAAATAAAGAGAAGATCCTTATAATCTCTCCACAAGAAAAAATTTTAACAACTCATGGCGACAAATGGAAATTGGACTATAAAATACCTGTAGGAAAAAGGGTTAAACGCTGCAGAATTTTAAAAAAAAATTTCTTAAGATCGTAGTAACTCATGTTAACATATACAATAAATTATTATACAATTTACGTATCTTAAGAGAAGATAATAGGAATGCCGGAGAATGTGATAAAAGAGAGGTTCAACCAACTAGCCTTCTTTACTATTTTCCAATTCCCGGACGGTAGAATGTGTGGGCACTCAGTTTCTCGATCGGTATTTGTATGCGGTTTTCTCCTTCCATCCACCCAGAAGTCTTGCAGCTTATTACACTATAATGGGAGAATAATAATAAGCTCTCTCACCTTAGAGTCTGTGGTCTAAATTGTAGGAAAAAGTGATAATTTACGCAACGGAATTTAAAAAAAAAAATTTCTTAAAACCATCCTAACTCATGTTGTCATATACAATAAATTATTCTACAATCTATGTACCTTGAGAGAAGACAACAGGAATGCCGGAGAATGTGATCAGAGAGAGTTTCAACCAACTAGCCTTCTTTACTATTCTCCAATTCCCGGACGGTAGAGTGTATGGGCACTCAGTCTCTTGATCGGTATTCATGTGCGGCTTTCTCCTTCCAACCACCCAGAACTCTTGCAGCTTATTATTACTATAATTTGAGAATAATAATAAGCACGCTCACATTAGAGTTTGTGGTCTAAATAAAATAGGAGTCCTTAGGGTTATATTTATAATGAATGAACTAGGAGGAATTTGAATTCGAATAGTACACTTGAAATTTTTTTTTTCTCTTTCCTCCTTCCCTAATCAGCATCACCCCCCCCCCTCTCATGCTAGGGAGACAGAAAAATCACCCATAATAAGTTTAGGAGATTCAAAATTTGATTCAAATTTTTATCTCCAATAATCTTATGTTTTTATCTCCATGGATAATGTTCCATAACTCTAATTTAAATTCAAAATAAAATCATAGTAACTTTATCTGAATTAAATAATTATGTAATAATTATCCAAATAAAATCAATAAGGAGAAATTATTTTCCTTCCCTTGTCCTCGTTAAAAACGCCTACATAAGGTAGATTAGGATAATATTTTGTTTCATTTTCAAATCCAAATAGGATAATTACCATATTTATTTAAATGAGATTTTCTAGATATTTAAATTAATTATCCAAATAATTAATTTATCCATATCTCTTAATTTAAATTAATCTCATATTTATCACAAAAGAGAAATATAATTAATTCAAATTTCAAATCTTATCTTCAAATAAATATTTATCCAAACTAAATATTTATCCATTAATTAAATGAAACAAAATTCTCATTCTACCCTTAGCAGAAAAAACAACCCACACCTTGTGGGAGGCATTCCAGATTTTTCTCTTTACTAAGTCTAAGAATTAAAGCCATAATGAATATTCCAATTGATTATCATCCATTATGGAATTATATTGAGCTAGTAAAGGGTTCAATTGGACATATATATAATATGAGCTCCAATAATCTATGTAATTAATTATTTTATACCAAATAAATTAATTACACAATCATTAGTTTCAGAGTTACACCACTATAAACTTGAAATTGCACTTCCAATTATATACCGTATTACGTAAGCCAGTGTGTAGCCGCAGTCCAATAACCTTGTCATATATGCAACACCCTCATATGATATCCTAGATCAACTTAAAGTCAAAGTCCATTCAACTTTTTGATCACGCTATCTTAAAGATCCATTATACTTATAATTGGAAAATGATTATTCACCCAAAATGAATAATTAGTCATTTGCCCAGCAAACGACCCGAGACCTCGTCTATTTCCACATCCTGTATAATGCCGTTTAAGAGGATAACCTTTACTCTTTATGGGAGTTATGATTTTATATGTATAAGCAAAGCTCACTTCGAATAGAAGTCATGTACCCAATGAACCAGTCTAAAAGCTTACTACTCCAAGATATTTTAGCCTTTGGAATATCAAAGTATACAAGTCATAAACATGAAGTCATTTACTTACTCAGCATTAAGGTTATTGCATAATGAACGTCAAAAGTGAATTAATCTAATCAAGTGGACTTATAGATTAGTTAAACTTTGGTCCAATATTATATATTACAATCACTAGACAATATATCTATGTCTCTACTTAGGAGTCGGCTAGCTCTAGATGGTTAAGACAAACCATCTCCCTAATTGGCTTTAAACAACATAATAGTCTTCATATGAGTTATATGCTCACTCTAACCTCATAGACTACGGACTATAGATTTATACTACTTAATTTAGAATATTGTTTTCTCGCATATAGAAACCTATTGCATGCAACATTCTAATAGTTTAAACACCAAGTAATCAATGAGTCATATTTACTTACATTTACTTTAACATGTAAATCTAGATAAGGACAGTATACAAAATATGCAATGAAAAAACCTAAAATATTTTATTAATTAGTTCAAAATAAATAAAATACAACTAAAATATCTTTCACTTTTAGAACATATTCTAACAAATAGGTGCAACAACAGGTTCATGACTCGGTGGGGTAGGTGTCTAGTTCAACATTTGTGTTATTTTGGATGTTAGGTCAACAAGAATTTAATTTTCTCCTTCGGGTTGCTCTATCAAGGGAGTATGTTCTCCCTTTGCTCTCAATCTCTATGGTTTTTCTTCTCCTTCTTTCTGCTATTCCATAGAAAAAAGAATTCTATAGGTCCTAGAATCTACGCTCTGATACCATGAAGGTAAAGTGTATTTTCATTAATTTATTTTCATAATACAAGAGGATGTATATATAACATGTACATAAATCTATTCTAGAAATGAAGTTACTACTGCTATACAATAATCTAGGCTAGAATACTTGGCATTCCGAAATTAGTGGAAATAAGAGAAGATCCCTATAATCTCTCCACAAGAAAATATTTTAACAACTCACGCCAATAAATAACTTTGCTAAATATTTCAGATACTAAATTAACACAAAAGCATAAATAAAGTGCAATGGTATCCATAACTCGTCCTCGCACACATTCCACCGTTGTGTCCAGCCTATCGACAATTACACTGGCCTCTTTGTAAGATTACCTACAGTGTGAAGAAACTGGATGAGCTTACGATCAACAAGTCCAAACATATCTCACAAAACATTTATAGAACAATTCATAATAAAAATAAACACGAGTTATTGATTATATTTCCTTATGGACTTCTTATTTTGTACTATGGGCCCAAGTGACTGTACCAGATGCACATGAGCAGAGAGAGAGGATTGGGGGAACTACCCCCACAGACATGCTTTTGGTCTTTGACCAACGGTCGTGGTGATCTCACTTATGTGAAGACCCCAATCTTCACCTGAGTGGAGGGTTGGTATTACACTCAACTTGAAATTCTATCTAGTTATCATAATTTGGCTTCCGTACGTATTAACTAAGTGTAAATAATCATATAATACTTTTAAAAACACCTTGAAAAGTTTAACTTGATACTGTAGGTGAGGATTGAACTTACGTTGATTCGATCCGAATCAGTGTATCAACTCCTATATTGATAATTCCCTTCCTAAAAAATATGTGTTGAGCGTAAGTTATTACTTACAAGGATTATTACTTGCTATTGATGGGTGGCAAGTAAGTGTCCCTCTATTATTTTACTTATCTTTAACTAATTGATTATTGCTAGCTAATTATCTTAAATTAATTTGCCAATATTGGTTAGTTTTCATAATAAGATTAATCATCGTTAGTGGTGGAACTAGGATTTTGATTTGGGGGGCATAAACTAAGAACGTAAAAAATGTTTAAAACACTCAAAACATAGAATCTCTATGTGATACAGTTTTGTTGAATTCTTTTCATACGTGAATGAATTTTTTTTTAAGTTTATTTTTTTCTTGATCTATTATTCTTTTGAGAGTCAGTTTAACAAAAATAAAAAATAAAAAAAGGTAGCACCTTAAAAAAAAAAAAAAATAAAAGAGAGATTTTAAACGAGACAAAATAGACTACAGGTATATATGAGAAAATATGAGTTGAAAGGGACCTAAAGAATGACACATTCAGAAAAAGAATATTACTTCGATAGCAGAAAATAAGAAAAAAGTATTAATGAGAAAAAAATAGTTAAAGGGACCATGAAGGGAAAAAAAAAAAAAAAAAACTTAAGCAAGGATATATTTAGAAAAATTGTTTAAATAGAAATAAATTAGAGACATATATATATATATATATAAATTTGAAAAACATAGTATATTTGGGAAAAGAAAACTAAAAACCCCTAGTCCTTACTTGACTCCGCCAGTGATTATCGCTAATTAAGTTCTAATGAATAAACTTAAATTATTAATTAATCATAGTTAATTAATTTTTCATTACTAATTATCTTGAACTAATTAATTATAGTTAACTTCCCGCAGTCCAAGTCCAGATTGAAAAGATTTACAAAAACAATTATAGAATATTGAGATACGATCACAAGAAAAAAAAAAGAAAGAAAAAAGAAAAAAACTAAATGGGCCTCCTTCATCCACGAGTATGATTTTTTTTATTTTTTTGGGTGCGCTGAGAGCATTTCGTGGGTTAGGAATCAACAAACTATAAGCTTCATGTAATACCAAGTATTTCTGTATTTACACGATTTCTTTTATTTAAGAGATTTATACAAATTTTTAAGATACGCATGAAAAAGCCGATTAAGGGTTTTTATTTCGTTTTTGTGAGTTTTATGATATTTTGAGACTCAAAAATGATTGCTTAGTCAAAAAAATGACCTTTTAGGCGAAAAAGAGCGAAATCGCCAAAATTTGCATGTTGGTCAAAGTTTGACCGAAAACGCGGACGGTTGACCAAAAAGTCAACTATTGACCACGGGAGTCAAAATTTGGCGGTAAAGTCAGCGGTTGACAAGAAAGTCAATGGCGGACGAGAAAGCCAAAGATTGACCCGAAAAAGTTAAGAAAAAGGTTGTACGACTTAATAGTTCGCAGTATAGTATTGTACTGCATAAAACTATTTTATGATTAAAGTGATATGTTTAGAATTCAAAACCACCATAGAAAATCAAGCACAATAATTAGAATATTTTGGGCCAAGTGGTTCCAAGTTAAGAAAAAGTTTTTATACAGTCCATTTAAAAACAGGTGAATTTTGGACTGCGGTTCAATTAACTAATACTGCGTATAAGAGGAACCAGTATTGGAATTACCTGTGGTAATTAAAAAATGGATTATTTAAAGGTGAATAGTGGCAAACAAGCCTTAGTGAGGCTTACCTCACTAACTTTATAATTATTGCATCATATTAATTAATTAGTTAGTTAGAAAGTAAAATTTAGAACCTTCCTTTGGTTCCACCCAAGCAAAGCCGACCACCTCACCCCCTCCCCTTGTATAATCTGATTTTTTTAGGGACCACATGGTGCAATTTTAAGGAGTTCAACCTCTATAAATAGGGGTGGATTAAATCAAGAAAAAAATTACAAAACACAACTAAACTCTTGCAATTTTCTTGCTTGAACAAAACCGGTTTTGAGTGTGAAGGAGAGGAAGGATTTGCAGCCAAGATTGAGGAGGAAATAGAGTGAGAGGATCGGATTTGTGGAAGGAAAGCAAGGAGAGAAAAAAATTTGGAAAGTTTGGATACCCATTTTTCTTCCTAGGGCCGGTTGTGGGAGCTAAGGAGGAAGAGAGGAAAATTTTGTGGAACCAAGAGGGATTAGGATTTTTAGGGTTTAGTTCTCTACTTTGAACAGCCAACAAGAGCTCAAAAAAATTTGGTACCTATCTTAGCCAAGAAGGCTGAAAATAGGGAGGAAAAGAGCAAGGGAGCAAGCCAAGGTTTTGGTCAGTTTTGGGAGCTGTTTTGGCCAGTTTTTGGGAGCTGTGGTGGCTGATTTTCAAAGCAAAGGAGGCGGCAAAAGTTGGACCATTTTGGCAAGAAAAACCGGCAGCTAAGGGAGGAGCAAAGGGAAGATCAACTAAGTCAAATTCTTGGATCCAAAGCAAGGTGCAAACCCTTGATTCCAAGCTTTTAGTTTAAATTTCAATTAGAGAAATTTAAATGTATTAAAGCCTTGGTTGTATTGAGCATAAGCTCATTGGTTTCTCTTGCTGCCCTAGCTTAGAAATTAGGGTTTGTGCTTGAAAATTTAGGGTTATGTTGGTGGTTGTTAATATGCATGCTAGGTATTGTTGTTTTGTTTAGGTTTTTGTATATTTGTGCAAAATGTTCATGTAAATGTGTTGTTGAATGTTGAACGTTAGAAACGTCCCTGCATGTTTGAATTAGGCTCCCGACGTGTTCGGTTGAGGTAGGGTGAACGTAATAGGACGTAAGCGAAATCGAAACCGAAAAATGGCTTTCTCGGGTAAGGTTTGCCCAGTCTGGGGAAAAGCAAATTTTAAGGCCCGTAGAGGCCGAATTAGGAGAAACTCAAAACATGAAAGTTGTAGATTAGGATTTTTCCTAGGGGGATACTTGAACAGTTTTTCAAAATAAGGCTCCAATGGCCTTGGTTTTCTGCAAAAACCGATCCTGACCTGCCCAGGAACCATACACGAACAGAGTTAGTTCAATACAGATTTTGGACAGGTTAATGTCCAAACTAGATTTTACGTAAAACACGGAAGTTGTAGGGTTCTGTGATAGCTAAAACTTTCGTGAAGACAATTTTTCCAAAATCGGCTTAGATTTTTAAATTAAATTGATTTTCAAAGATGGTACAGAAATGGGGAGATTTCTGTACAAGATTTTAGAAATGGTTCAGAAAAGGGTGTTTTTGTGTTTTAATGATTAACTGGCATTATAAAACTGTTCCAAAGGCAATTTTTAATAGTCGATGAATTTTTACAATTTTACCTTATGATTTTCTAAATTTTTAAAAATTAAATTAAAAAAAAAAAGGGGATTTTGTGCCAAAAACATATGGTTTTCTAGAAAGAAAACACAAATGAATTCTTGGGATTTATAGTCAAAAATAATAATCCGAATAAGATAGATTTGAACCTAAGGATTACTTAAAATAACCAAATAGGTTCACGTAACGCAAAGTAAGGAAATATAACTACGGTTATATAAGAATGTTGGCTTACCAACAGTTCTAATCCTTACTCTTTTTGTCGATAACAGAATACGATACGCAACGGTGTCCCAGCAAGCTTGAGCTGATAACTGGACACAACAGTTTTAAACAAGGTAAGTACAACCACCGCCTACAGCATAGGCTTTAATTTGATACTTGCCCAAGTATGCTCTAAATGTATGCTTTATTGTATGTTCTGTAGTGTTGCATTGCTGTGTTATTTATATGCCATGTTAATTACATGTTTTATATTAGGTGTTAAGAAAAGTTTTATGCTATGTTTTATGTGTAAAATGCTATGTTTTATGTGTAAAATGCTATGGTGTAAAATGCTATGTTTAAGTATATGTCATGAAATGTTAGAAACATGTTAAGATTAATACATGCTATGATTTAGTTGTGTGAAACATCACGAAGTATGTTCACCAATAATAAGAATGAAATCAAGTGTAAGATAAAGAATGACATGAAAATAAGTAAGTTACTTGTGTCGTACCGACCCGCGTAAGGTCGGGTTGGACTATGGATTGAGTTGGAAAAAAGATTGGCCACCCCAACCAATTCATAGTTGCGCGCCCGGTACGAACACTATAGGGCCCATATGTTAAGTTAAGTTAAGTAAGCAAGTTATGTACAATAAGAAAGAATAAGAAAGCATAATTGGCTCATGCATATGTAGGATAAGTTACGATAAGTTAAGTTAAGTAATGCTATGTTATGCTTTGTTATGTTAGTTAGATATATTGTTTTGTGTCGTGTCGCGGTATAGGATGGTTGTACTTGCTGAGCGAAAGCTCACTGTCTTACGTTTATGCTGTAGGTAAGCAACCTGCCAGCAATTGCTGATGCAAGATGGAGAGGCGAGGCTTGGCGGACTGTGAACTGTGGGAAATGTAGAACCGCTATGCGTTTTGAATTTATTTTATTTACGTTTATTAAATTGAGATATGCTAAACAACTATTGCCTATTAATTGTTATATTTTATGTACGCTCTCGTGTGCGAGTCACACTGTAAAAAAAAAAAAAAAAAAAAATATTTCCGCTGTTTATGTCGATTAAGTATGTATGAAATATACGTAAGTATGTATGGTAACGGCCTGTGTTAGGCGGGTCGTTACACTTCATCTCTACCCTGCCATTCGAAATTTTCTCTCCTTTTTTTTTTTTTTTTTAAAGCAATCTGATTGAGAAGATTAAGTGTCAACGGTGAAAATTTGTCAACCCAAAATTATTCTCATCACACTTTATTCGTGATGAACGGTAAAAGTAAATTTGTAAAAAAAAAAAAAGATAACATGCACGAGAGATTTTATAAAGATTCGTAAGAAACTTTTTGGCTATGTCCTCTCTTGATGCTGGGGATTCACCATCAGTTAAAATCTATGGTTGTCTTTCATCACATTAAATATGTAAGTAATTTAATTATTCTCAAACTGTAAATTGTAGAAAATATATAAAAATTAGTAATTTATTTAATTAAAAGCTAGCATTTAAGCAACAAATTAAATTAAATAGAAAGAGAAATAGATCTAATTACAAAGAACTAAAAAAAAAAAAAAAACAAGATAAAACGAAAGTTAAAACAAACGGATTGCATGCAGTAATCATGATTGTTTCAATACAATAATGAGAAACAAGTTATGATTTAGTCATAATGATTAGTAATTTCAAATGTTGTTAATACTAATTTATCTTTATGTCTCCTTACAAGAGTTTCAATAGTTATTTTATACGAGTCTCTATTTATCAAAGTTTAGAAAGTCTCTCTTTATTAGAGTTTCGAAAGTTATTTTATTTTAGTTTTTTTTTTTTTTTGTGCACTAGTATATCCTGAATTTATCGTACAATCGCAATTTATACCTTAAACTTTTAATTTCTTAGCAACTTATGCTCATAATATAGATGATGAACTTATTTGATGGAATGATTCACTTTCACATATAGAAACTCATGTTGTTTGTTTTATAATAACATATTTTATATTCTTTAAAAAAAAATCCTTTCCTACAATCTTCTCAACTATTTTTTTTTTTTTTATAATACCTAATAATTAATATTTATTTTCCATTTGATTTATATGTTTTTTCCCCCCTAAATGTGTACAGTTCCTGAGGATCACGTGCAAAAAAAAAAAAAAAAAAAAAAAAAAAAAAAAAAAAAAAGAGAGATTTTTTTTTTTTTTTTTTTTTAAGCACTACTGGTCCTAAATTACTAGCATTGCATTGGACACCTATAAATATATTTTAGTCATTTAGTTCGTGGACATTTTTTGTTGTTGTATTTTTGTTCATTAGCTATAAAGTTAAAAATGAAAATTTTACAACGAAATTTTGTAAAATCAAAACATTTTACGCATCAGGGGATTGTTTTTTAGATCAAATCTTCATGTTGTTTTTCTAGCAAGAAAGAGGATTAATGATGTCTTCATGTCCCCAAATCACCGATTAGATGACAAAAGATCTTATTATCGGACCTTCAACAACTAAAAAGTCAAGAGTTATCAGAGTCAATCAATAAATATGGTCAAATTGATAAATTTATGTAATGCATTACTCGAACTGACCTGATTGAGGCGATTGCTTCAAATAAGACATCTTTTACACCATACCACCACCATCGTGATAAATCTTCTTGTTGTTATGTGACGACACATGACAACCTCTATTAAATTTTTAAAATATATTATCAACTTTAGTTTTGTTGAACAAAATTGTCAAAAATATTCATGAACAAAATTGACACAAAAAATATTTAAAGACTAGTTACCAAAAATGAAATATGTGTATTTTTCTTTCTCTTTTTTCAATATTGAAACTATTATTTCATTTGAGGAGCAAAATAGCACTGCGTGGTGGTAATTCAGCCCGCCAATTGAAATGAAAAGCAACACCGGCTATTGACGCAAAACAACAAACACCTTGTCTTCATCTCCGTGACCACACCACTCAGCGACGACCCACCGAACAACGCAACGCAAACGAGATCTTTATTCAATTACCCAGATCGAAAACGCAGAAAAGGACCACAAATTGAGATCAAACTAGGAGTTTCATGGTCGATTTTCATGGCTTCCTCGTCTCTTCAAGCCTCTCTCCACAAACCCTTTTTAGGTCCTAAACACCCACATCTTCATCGCAATTCTCAGGTCAGTCCTCGTCTCAGATTCTCCTCCAATGGCCTCCGCTTCTCCGCCATTCGCGCGACAAGCTCCGCGGTTTCCCTAGAACCGGTATTTCCTAGCAATCGTATACTGACAATTTATTTATATATATATATATATATATATATTTTACATATATGTAAAGTTTGTGGTTCTTTGTGTAATTTTCAGAATTCAAGCGTTGAGGAGAATAGGAGCTCGGAGGTTTCGGAAGTGTTCGCTTGTCCAGTGTGTTATGAACCACTGATAAGAAAGGGACCTTCGGGTCTTAATTTGTGAGTTCTCTGATTGAAATTATGAATGCTTTGGTTTTGTTTTGTGTTTCTCTTTGTATTCCTTGTTGGTGAACTTTTTGGGAATTGAGGTTGATGTTTGGCTCACTCAAATGAAATTCAAAAATGATAAAAGGAATATAATAGAATTAGAATAGGAGTAGAATAATTTTTCAGATCATAATGTTTAGTTGAATTTTTTTTTTTTCGTTTTTGTAAATATTTAGAATTAATATTAATGGTCTAGTAGTTGCATGACATAGCCTAGCGGGAATACTACACCTGTTCTCCACCTAAAAGTGTAGAGTTTGAATCCTCCCACCCCCAGTTAATATATATATATATATATATATATTAATGGCCAGTTTGGATCATAAATTGCACATGAATGTTTATAGGATTTAAATGTTTGCATTCAAATATAGAATTTGAATTGTGTATCAAATGAAATGTTTGTTTCTATAGGTTTTATTAAAAATAACATTTTAACAGTATAAAGATAGAAAAATGAGTATGGTACACAAATGTAAAAAGTGAAATTGGATTTTGATATGAGTTTCACTGTTGATAAATTGTGAAACATTCAATTTGTTTCACTCTGGTAGTGGCCTAACCAAACACGTATTATGTTTGAGTACGACAGTAACTATTCCAATTGCTCATCCTAATGGGTCATAAAATCGTTATGGTAATTGTAATTAACATTAAAATCCCTATAACTATAATTGGTTTGTTATTAGAATGATTGAAATAGTGGTTGCAGGTATAGACCAAAGAAAATTCCACACTAAGTCCAATATAAATAAGGTGTAGAGTCTGAATCACCCCCTCTCAAATTCAAAAAAGAAAAGACTGGATTGAAATAATAATAATTTTGATAAAATTAACTTTATAGTTATTCCCAAGTATATTTTCTCTCGACCAAATAAAAGAATAACTCTCCTTTAGGAATAGTAATCGGTTTCAATGTTCATTCCATCAAACAAAAAGTAACTTGAGTTCATTTCTGGAAAAAGGGAATTGATGGGGTTTTTTTTTTTTTTTTTTGGTCAGGGGATCAATTTACAGATCGGGATTCAAGTGTAGGAAATGCAACAAGTCTTATTCGAGTAAAGACATATATTTGGATTTGACAGTAACTGCTGGGTTGAGAGACTACACTGAGGTGAAGCCAGCTGGAACCGAGTTATTCCGGTATTTCATTCATTTTCTTTACTTATTTTTGTGCCAAGAGATAACTTTCCTTGAATTTAGCCAATCATTTGTAAATTTAAGTTGTCAAATCATGTATGTTCACTTGCTAAAATTAAGGTCTTTTGTATGCACATGGGGCAAGATCTCTAGTGATCTGCCATGAGGATTACTACTTAGGCCTACCATTATCTTTTACCACCAAAAGGCGCATTGCCCTATAAACATCAAATGATTTTGTTTTGGGTCGTACTGTTGTGTGGAGTCCTATTCGCGACGTCAATGCCTGTTGCAAGTATGTAGTTCCATTTAGCAATTCCATCTTCAAATGTCACAAACGTCCCTAGTGTGTATCATTTCTCTAACATAGTTCACAACACCAACAATAGAACCTTCAAGGTTCACAAGTATATAGTTCCATTTTATAACTCCAACTTTCATGTTCACTAGTATATTGTACCCCTGATATTTTTGCCGGTAATTCTTCTCCCAACAGAGTTAAACAACCCAAAATCTTTCTCTCTTTTTGAGGTGAAAAGTTTTTCGGGTTATTGTTTTTACTGAACGACTTATATGCTTTTAGTCCAGCATAAAATTGACATGTTATGCTTTGACTTGAGATTATTGTCTGATCTGAGGCATGCTTCTCATCTATTTTCCTTGGTTGTTGCTCCTCAATTTGATAGGAGCCCGCTTGTTTCATTCTTATATGAAAGAGGGTGGCGCCAGAATTTCAACAGAAGCGGTTTTCCTGGTCCTGATGAAGAGGTAATATGCTTCCCTTTGGAGTCATTTCTCTGGTTTAATGGCTTCTTATGTTAGCAAAATAAATATATCAAGGAGGACTTAATTCTAAAACTTGTTTAAATACCTCTGCAGTGGTTTTAGTTTGGCGTTCCCTATATCAATAAGTAATCCGTAAGGAAGTTATCTTAAAATGCCTCTGTTTTGGTCCCTTAAGTTGTTTGCCTTTTAGTCTGCATGGCCTGCTTCATCTATTATTCTTTTGCCTACCTTTGTTGACACGCTTCTTTGAACTCCATGCAGTTTAAAATGGCTCAAGACTACTTTAAATCTGTTCAAGGTGGTCTTCTCGTAGATGTTAGCTGTGGGAGTGGCTTATTTTCCAGAAAGTTTGCCAAATCCGGGACCTATTCTGCAGTGATTGCACTTGATTTTTCCGAAAACATGCTTCGTCAGAGTTACGACTTCATTAAGAGAGATGGTACGCTTTTAGAAAGGTAACTTATGTGCCTTAGATGAAAATTCTCTTATTCTCTTTCTCATGAGTTTTAGTACAAGAAAAAAGAGATTATCTTGGTTAATGTAAAGCTCAAATTTGCAGTAATCTTGCTCTAGTGAGAGCCGATGTTTCGAGACTTCCTTTCTCATCAGGTTCGGTTGATGCTGTCCATGCTGGTGCGGCATTGCATTGCTGGCCTTCTCCTTCTAATGCCGTAAGAGCTTTTCCTCTAGTTTTATTCTTTTAAGTTTGCTACTGCCTGTTACATCAGTCCTCAACTCTCAAACCAACCTGATCTAATTCCTTTACTTGCATGTATGCCCCATTTTCCTTGCGAAAGAGAAAACAGTTCATCTTTGTTCCTCTCAGGGATCCGTGTACAGTGAAGAACGTCCTGGAGAGATGCAGTCTTTCCCTTTTTGCTTAAGTCTATGTTCTGGGATTTCTGAAGCCAAATTTTGGACATAATCCTAATCATTGGGCCGTAAATAGTACAAGCTTCATTTCTAGCGCTAGTCATTTATATAGATATCGAAGAAATTTTCTAACTAAACAGGGTTTTCTTGCTAGGTTCATGGTCTTTAACGATGCATGGTCGAAAATATAAAATTCCTGCATCAAGTTGGTGACCGTCCTTAAATGTTGTCATTTTCTATTACGAAATTATGTGTTTTCTTTCTATGAATACATTCAAATAAGATGAACCGCAGCAAATGATAGGATATCCTTTCAAGTTTGAAATCTTCTACCAAGATCAAAGTAGTACTTCCTTTTTTAGGTGCTAGAACCTGGAATTATCGGTAGCTTTGTCCTCCTTAGATGAGCGTGGTGTTGCTTTGACTATTGTATTTTAACGGGGCGTGATTAATCTTCTGACTAGCTCTGACACGGCTCCCCATTTTGATACCAACTGAATGCTTCTCTTGTTTGTTTTTGCACGTCATGCTATACCTCAGCTTCATAACCATTATTTCGTGCCTTCTTTGTACCATACAAACATTTGTATGACATTACTGTTTAGCTAATGGTACTGCAATACTTGTATGCTTTCAGGTTGCTGAAATCACTCGCATATTACGGAGCGGTGGTGTCTTTGTTGGAACCACTTTTCTCCGGTATACTTCATCTACGCCCTTGATATTAAGGTCTCTCAGGGAGGTAATACCCATTCCGATGGTTCAATTTTTCACTTTTACATCATGCTTTATTCTTTCTAAGTTGAGATGCAAACTCGATGATTGTTCTCTTTATTTAACGCGAATGTATAAATTGCTCCTGAATCCGCGAGTGCTGGGCAACATGCTCAACTCTATCATCAACCTGTATCACTATCAACCAATTCTCCAAAAGCCCGCGCTCCCCTTTCACGTGTGTGCTGGACAAATATCTGGGAAATCATTAATTGAACATATTCCAACCGGGGAATAGCTAAAAATTGTCTGAAACAAATTAAAGGCCCAAGATGTCGTGTATCTTTGGGAAATGGGCCAACATTAGGTTTTGTGTCCTATCTAACTAGAAAGGTGCTGGTGGTTTTTCTAAGGACTAAATTGCAAATAGAAATTAGTTCTTTAAATCTTACAATTTACCCAAGCTCTAATTGTTCTCTCTGGACAAGCCATATGAGCAACATCCCTCAATTTTCCTTTTCTGCCTAAACTTTCTGAAAGTCGGAACAACCTTAATGCTATGTTTGGTAAGATGGATGGAAAATAGAAAGGAAATAGGTTTTAAAAGAACTACATGCACCCAAGTTCACAAAGGTAAATAGTGGAAGGCAATGGCTCTAACTCCACCAATCTTCAGACAAAGAACGTAAAATTTTGAAATAACTTGTAATATCAACTAAAAGAATATAAACTAGCAAGCATAAATCTCACTGCCTCAAACACAATGATACGTAGTCACAGGATGTAAGATTGATATCGAAACAGAGACCATAACTGATCAAAAAATAATCAGCAAAATTCACCTCAAAACTTCAGCAGCTATCACAGAAAGTTTTACAAACCGAAAAAAGATTCACAACACATACTATTATCTATCTGGTATTGCTGCCCACCAAAAGGCTTTTTGTTAGCAGCAGGTACAACTCGCATGGGCCTTGTCGAGCAGCACTGACCATTCATCTCATTCATAGCGCGCAGTTGTTCACTTTCATCACTGAACCTGACAAACCCATATCCTTTAGAGTGTACAGTGGTCCTATCGGTAACAACTTTTGCGCACCCTTCACAGAATGGTATACTGCCCTAAATGTCTCCTGTAGGTTGTAATCGGTAACATCAGCAGCCAGATCAACAAAAATTGTATACTCAGGACTGTCATCTTGACACCTCTCTCCGGCACCAAGAGTAGCCCAGTTCAGCCGAAAGTTCTGGTTGGTGTTTGGCACTAATGTGCCATTTTATGTCTGCAAAGCTCTATCAGCTGCAGCACGAGAAGCAAACTCAATAGAGCCGTAGCATTCTGGCAAACCTGTTTGCTTATTGCAAATAACCTTTGCCATAAGAGCCTGCCAACAATTAAACAAGCCCCAAATAGATAATTAGAAAATGATAAACATTCAGCCAGCCAAAAATCACAAATATATTTGTTACAAAAGAACCCGCAATATTGCAAAAACTAAGCACATAATTATGACAAGATATATCATCTTAACTAAGTACATCGAATTTTGCAATAAGATATTATAAAACCCGTAGATGATGGAAATGGGAAGAGTAAGGAGTGAGATTTTCTATCATGTTGTTTGGTAGAAGAGAAAGAAAATGCCTAATCAAATGCATTTTACAATTATAATCTTGTATAAATTAGAAGACAGTGAGAGAACAAGGTCAAAATATTTATTTTACCCATATTTGCTATGTCAAATTTTCCCATGCACTGTTCTTTCCAAAGTTGGAAGGATTAAAAAGTGCCATGGATTTCCAATTTCCCTTCCTTCCCAAGTAACTCTCTACCAAACAACCAAAATTCCCTTTTCCTCTCCAAAATCCCTTCACCAATTTCCTTACTCCATTTTCCACTCTACCAAACAAATGCCGTCTGACACATTGAGCCCCTAGTTAGGATCAAGTTTGTGACTTTATAGGCACTCACTTTTTTAATTTTAAAGACTCCTAGGTTTCAAACTCAGAACGTAAGACTCTGAACCCCCCTTTTCACCCGTTGAGCTAACCCCACTTTATCGTTAGGATTAAGGTTAATGACTACCCATTAGTTGCTGGCAGCTTTATTACCAAGTGTCCCCCGTCACAACTGTTCAATGCAGACTATGAATGATAGGGGAATCTTTTAAGGATACATATTCACTTTCCAAACATTCGTCAAAACTTAGTAGATTTTAAGGTTTTTTTTTTTCCTCTGTGGCAGAGGGCACTTCAGAACTACATCTACTTAACAGAGGAAGAGATTGAAGACTTGTGCACTTCATGTGGTCTTACCAACTACTCGAGCAAAGTTCAGCGATCTTTCATCATGTTTTCTGCTCAGAAGCCTTGAGTTTGAGACCATACTGTAGGAGGGCCCACTTGAATATCATTTCTCCATGCCCTGGCTTTCGTCCTATTCTTCCATTAATTTTAGTTGTGCATTATGTAAATCATTACCATTTCAAAGCAAAAAAAAAAAAAAAAAGAAAAAAAAAAAAGAAGAAGCACGACAAACACAAAACCTGAAAAAGGTTATATGGCCTGGGGCAGAGCTGCAGATGTAAAGTGGTTGTATTGATTAATGAGAAGTATGTTATTTTATTGTGTGAATTAAGGATGCTAATTGTGATCAGGCGCTGTAATTGACTTCATTTATGGCAGGTTTAACAATTATTATAACCGTTGGTTGGTTGGTTTGATTCATGTTTGAAGATGGTGGTCCTGATAGCGGATAAACAACTCTGTTTTAGTCGTGTACTGAACCAGTTGATGATTGAAAATTCGAAATAAAATTTTTTTTTTTTGGGAGATTGTGGTAGTTGTTTACAAATAAAAAATATATCAGAATTGTCTAGTTTGAAGCGTAAAATTGCATCACAAAAAAGAAAGATTATTAATAGATTTTGATTAAAACCTGATAGTTCAAAATTATGCATCCCTGGTAGTTCGGTACTTGGGGATGGCGTTAAGTGTATCAGAGTCTTCAGATGCAAACTAATAGG
This sequence comes from Ficus erecta, assembly GCA_008635985.1. Lineage (NCBI taxonomy): Eukaryota > Viridiplantae > Streptophyta > Magnoliopsida > Rosales > Moraceae > Ficus > Ficus erecta. Next base: position 4,821 of record BKCH01002021.1, on the reverse strand, counting down.
TCTTGAATTGGCCTTGACAACAAAGAACTAGACTCATTAATGTGATTAGGCAACCCTAATAATCATAAGGATATTTGCAAAACCAACTTATGGTGCTTTTATATGTCTATCACCCATATATGCATTAAAGCTACTGCATCATGAAACCTATTCTTGAATTTAATCAATTATTTTTAAACGTTAAATGCAAATTAAAAAGTTACATTAAAATCAAATAATTTGTGAACTTCACATCCGAAAGTGAAGTCAGGAATGGATAAACGTTGATAAATTTAGAAATGTTTAATAACTGAATTTTTACAAATCTATAAATATCTCTAGAGCTTCCAATCAAAGACAAAAAAAAAAAAAAAAAAAAAACTTCTGAAAAAGACTCTTCTAAATAAATTTTAGAACTTGTATTAGACTTTAAAATCATTTTAACTTTGTAAATTGTTTTACAAATGTGATCCTTAAACATTTATTAAAAAATTACAACTCTCACTTCTCTTCTTCATTGACTAATCAAGCCCAATATAAAAGCTCTCATGCACTTGAGTCAAGAGGTTGACACTTAGGCTATGTTTCCAGCATATGCTCTAACAAAAATCTTTCAAAAGTTTTTTTTTTTTTCCCTGTAAAAGTAAACTAATTTCACTATTTATATATTCAAATTTCTCTGAAAAAGCTCAAATTTTAAAAGTCCAAACTTTTTTATTTAAAGTTGAAATAAGATTTTCTTTTTAATTGCATAGAATGACGAGAGTGACAAAATAATATACATATTAATATTATTTTTTCAGAATAAATTTCACATTTTTACACTTTTTTTTACCCTAAAGGTTCATTTCCAACAAAATACACAACTTTTTTCTAATCTAAACATTTTCAAAACTTATCGCTTTTTAAAATCTATGCTCCAAACGCCACATTAGCATGTCACCAATCTCTAGTTTTTGGGAAAAAGATCCCCACATGGTCTAGACTTTTAAAATAACGGCACAAAAACTAAATAAAATAGTAAAAATAATAGGCCACTTGTAGAATTAAGTATAATACTCAACAAATTATTTAAAAATATATATATATATATATGTATATTTTTGACACAAAGGCAATGTGGGACTCAGCAGAGAGGGGGGGGGGGCAGAGGGATCCCTCGTGCGGCTCACTCGCTGACCAACCCTCTGTTTGTTCTTCTAGCCAGTTGCCACGTCACCCTTTTGTTGCACTTTCTGGATCTTTGACCGTTGACCAAACACTTCCTTTTTAAGCAGTTTTTATTTATTTTATTTATTTTTTTAATGACACAAAATGGAATATTTGGTCAGTCCCGAGAACCTCCCCACCCCCACCTTAGCTTTTGGACCCTGCAAAATGGCACTGACAGATTTTAGGGTTAGATTAAAAAAAAAACCCCAAATTTTTTTATAAAAAAAATTGAAAGACTTTTTTTAAAAAAATTTTATAGACACCCCTAAACTTTTTAAATTTAACAATTTAGTATCTGAATTTTAAGATTTTAACAGTTAGTCCATTTCTCTCAAATCAGATAAAAATTTGAATATATATATTTTTTGTCATATGACTTACACGTTATAGGCTAAGAAGGGTATTGTTGATCATTTTTATTTAATTTTAATATAAGTTCGTTTGAAAACTTGAAACTAGCTAACTCAATTGTAATTCAAATTTAAACTTAAACTTTTAAAAAAATTTGTATTAAAATTAAGTAAAAATATTCGATAAAGTACTTCTTGGGCTATAATGTACAAATCATGTGTTAAAAAACTGTAAATTTTAATGCATTGGAGTAAGGACTGAAGTGCCAAATATTATTAGTTTAGGAGGTAGAATGAAAAAAAAAAAGTTTAGAGACAAATGATCAAATTTGAAAATTTCAGGGGTTTCCGTACCCAAAAAAAAAAAAGGGTTTAAAAAAGTAAAGCGCCTAGTAATTACCCTTTCCCTTGGATCCTTGCACGTGAGCTTCTTTCTTACTATAATGCCTTTCTGCTTTTCATGGTACGTGGGGTTGGCCAATTCATAGCCTCTTGTCTTTCTTTGAATTTATCTCCCTATTGTTTTTGCTTATTTATATTGTTTTTACTCAGCTTTTGTTGATTCCATTTTTATATTTTATTTATCTAACACTGAAAGGAGTTTTTTGAGAGTTACTTGATTAGATAATTACATGTACACGTGCGTGGTATAATCTTAATGGGTCGGTGCTGGTAATTTCCTTTTTTCCTTTGCTTTTAGAGATTCAAAAACTTCATCTAAGTAGTCAGCTACAGGTGAGTAATTTTTTGTCAAACAGATATATATACCGAGGCTTTTTATTGTGAGGTATTTTCTAAGGTTAGGTGTTGTTATAATGATATCAAATTAAAATTCCACAAAATCAACAAAATAAGCCGTGGTGAAGGTATATGGACAAAATAATCTTAATAAAAGTTATATGGTGCATTTAGGTTAATCACTCAACTTCAATACAATACAATGTTCATTTTGATCCTCAAATATTGTATTTGACTAAAAATCTATATATAAACAGTGAACTCAAATGATTTTACTGTTCATTCATCCTAATTTTTTTCTTTTATTTATTTATTTTGTTTACCTTCGGTATAATTCCATTTTTTTCATCAGCGTTTTTGTACTACTTTTTCAAAACGTTTTTTTTTTAAATTAAAAAGAGAAAATATAATTTCGTTACTAGTAATATTAATAATTTATTTTTTACAAGAAAATAATAATGACATTTTTTTTTCATTGGAAGTAATTACGATTATTTTTCTAGTGCATTTTTCCATCTCAATACACGATACAAAAGGAGGCGATCCAAACATATTTTGGAATGTAAACATTAAACTTAAATGATTATTCAAATATGAACAATCCAAACATATATACTACATTTAAAACCAATGATTCAAGTAGCCATCCAAACATATATTGAAATACATACAGTTCATTTAATTCAAATACCAAATAGAATAGGTTATTCAAATACAATATTAGTATATGCGCCCTGTAAGTAAAGTACAGGATTATTTCTACGGCTAAAATCAGGATTAAGATTTGACAATTCAAAATTTATTAAGATATTTTTCTCTTATCTTATCATAAGATTCTCTGTTCCTTACTTTTTAACCTATCACAATTAGAAGTACTATAAATGGCTTCCTTTCTGCAGTTTAATTTAACTTGTACTACTATTCTATATTTATATTCTGCTTTAAGTTCTAATTTGGGCGTAAGGAGCTTAGTAACTCTATCATCATTTTTGATATTGACATGTAATATCTACATCAAATTCCTAATATATTAGTTGTCAAAAAATATTTATAAGAAAACTATAGTTGTTAAATTTTTAAAGGAATTAGTTCCTTTTCTTAAGAATACAAAATAGAAGGACAAACGGAATGATCAAAACTAAAAACAATAAATAATATATATGTGTGTGTGTGTGTGTGTGTATAAGTGAAGACAAGAAAAAGTATTTATAAAGGATTTATAGGTAAACCTAAACAGAGTATAGAACTGCAAATATATGGATGTAAAACATACGCATACAGACTATACCTAAAAACACTCACACTTATTTATATATATATGTGAGTGCGTATATAATAATATGCCAATTCATAGTACTCGAGGTTTTGTTAAATAACTCACGTAATGTCCAAATCATGTTTGATTATTCAATAAAGAATGACCAAAATTTCCTGCACCTCCTATTTCTAGCATGGCCTAATCTTCCCTATTTCTAAATTAGTCATGAACTAGGTAATATACATGTAAAGAGCTAGTACAAATTTTTTTTTCAATGTATCCATAGGTGCATTAATTTAAACCGTTTGATTTTAATCTAATGACTACGTATTAATATGTCATTTAATGCTTTTAATATTTGTGAGGGGATTACTTGTTTCTAATGTTTTTCTTTTTCTTTATTTTCTTCCATTCCAATTTAAAGAATTTATTTTTAAGTTTTCTTAGTCAATTTGGAGTACTATATAATAAACTCGATAATTTGATTATTAGTAAGGGTACTTTTTATCTAATTATAGTCTTACGTTTAGTAATTTGCTGAGCTATTTATCTTTGCCTGCCAATTTAATTTCCGTTTATTTGAAACCTGTCGAATTTAAATCATTTATATTGTGATATAAATTTATCTTATCTTTAAAGGAAATTCATAAATTTTTTAATTCCAACGAAACAATAATGTAGAAAGTGTAACTATTAGAAGTGCAAATGATAGTGATAATGAATATATATGAATATGAAAAGTTTTATAAAAAAAAACAAAAATATGGATTCCTAACTCCTTTTTTTTTTTTTTTTTTCCCTTTTCTTTTCTGAAAATGGGGCGGGAATTATATTTTGTTTGCTTTGGATGTGTATAACAGTAACTTTTAACTTGATTTTATTTTATCTTATCTTATTTTGTTTTGTTTTTGTTTAGTCTTTGGTTGTGTTTTCTGTGTGCTAGATTTGGTTTATGATATTTTTTAAGCCTTGGTGCTAAGGGATTTAGTTGATCGAATATTTCCATCAAATTTAAAGATTTTGTCAACGAGTGATATATGTATACTCAATTTTTGATGTATCTAAAATTGGTATTTTATCGACGCTATCAACATATTGATAAGTGATAAAAAGAATCAGGAAAGTAACTTCCAGATGCAAGGTAGCGTCGCTATCTATACGTAGATAAGTTAACTTACCAATGCAGTACTCAATGCGCCAGTAAAGTATTTTAAACTTTATGCTGGTAGGCGTTAAATTTATATTTCTTGTAGTGTTTTTTTTTTTTTTTTTTGAAAATATATT